>KE372722.1:308382-330268 GCA_000418225.1 Zizania latifolia | reverse complement strand
GGGCGGCGTCGCCTGGGACGATGGGTACCGGCCTCGGGTGGGTAGCAGGGAGAGAAGTGCATTAATTTTTTCGTGGGGCCCACGTCAAATTAGCCCCAATAAGCACCTCTTGGAGGGGCTAATTCACTTTAGCCCAAAATTAGCACTGTTGTTTGGTTTATTATGGACTAATTGGGGCTAAAAGGTGAGGGCTAATAATTAGCCCATGGAACCAAACGGGGCCTTTGAAACTCAATAGGAGCCATTAATTAAAGTTTAAGCACATAAATAGCTTCTTTTTACGCACATTCAAGGCTAAATTTTTTGGAATATTTTATCTTTTAAGTCTCTTTTTATTCACATAAATTAATGATGAATCATTTTCCGGATTTGATTAAAGGAAACGTGAATCCTCCTAGTTCCCAAGTTGGTAGAACGAATTTACGATGCCAAAATCAGGCAGCTTCACATTGGTTTTACAAGAGGAAGGAGTTTACTCCAACCTAACATTAGCTTGTAAGAACAAACTGACTATGCATGTATTCACTTTTAGCACAAACATCTCACGACTCGATGCAGTAACTGATCTGTGGAGAAACGCTTCTGATAATAACCAACAAAATAAGATCTTTCGCGCAAATATTCACCTTTCAGATCTTCAAATTTCTGGAGCATCCACAACAACAGTTGAAGTAGATGTGATGAACTGGCGATTAGAGTTGTTCCCAACACAACCATCCTTACAGGTTACAACAATGTACATCAAGGAGAAGAATCGACTCACAACTATATGCAGCTTCATCAGATCACTTAAATACAGTCAGTTTTGTCGAGACACAACAAAAGTCTCCGAATGTGAAACTGAATTACCCCGAATGAAGATGTGTAATACATCTGTGAATTGTAATTTGTAACATAGCGACATCAAAACAAGATTTCCTATCTCTTCTCTTCTCATCTTAGACATATCCAGTGCACTAGGGATCCACTGGTCACTGCTACTCAACGATAGAAGCTTGCCTTGGGGCAGAGCCTCTCTACAGATCCATCTTGTGGTCCATCTACAGGGCGTAGCTTAATCTCATAAAGCTTTGGCCATAATTTCCCTGTCACTGTGAGCATCGAAAAAGGTTAATCGATGATCACTGCCCCACGATAAGAACCCGAGAGGCTTCACTAGGATGAAAACAGTGTGTTAGAAATGCTAAAGGCTCACCAAATAATCTGCCATGTTCTTCGTCCCAAGCTATACCATTCAGAACATCGATGTCCTGGAACATGGAATAGATTCGATGTCATAATGTCATGTAGCTTTCGCTATTATATTTGATAAAACTACCATATGGTATTGAACATAATGAAACTCACTTGACCAAAGGATTATTAGAAATAGTATCACAGAGTAAAGGTTAAAAAGGGCAAGAAAAGGCGTAAAGTACTCACCGTATTGCCAGAATTCCACAATTGCTGCCTTCAAGTTTGCCAGAACACGAGCATCATTAGTTATCTTAAATGCAGGTACTATCAAAGTAGCATGATCTATTTTCTGTTGACACCATACCTCAGTTCATGAAGAAAGATCCAGCTCACCACTTGGCCATCTTCAGGGGAGACTCTAGCTATGCAATCTGTCTACATATCATAGATTTGAATATTCAGAACTCAAAGTGTATTGCTTGATCATGTATTACTCCAGTACAGTCAAATTTTACATGGAAAATATAGCTAAAACACAAAGACACAGTAGCTAGAGGTGAGGGGAAACAGATGTAATTCTTCTTTGCAAGAGAGCAAGCTCCAGGAATCAAGGGTTGATTGTGCCATGGTGCAGTATGATTTCCAGTTCAACACTAGAAAGCACAAGATGATTTATTGCTAGCAATCAAATGACAATACTTGAGATACCTAATCATCTAGTCAAAACTGAGCCAATGTATTGTATATGTCAACAACCTGTTTGTAGTGACAGTGTCAAGGACGTCGGCACCTAGGGTAGGAGGCTCTTGACTGCGTAGATCGTAGCGGTAGGATAGGTTGGCGTAGGGTGGATCCCCTTGCCAAGCTATGTTGGAGAACGAGGGAGACTTTAGAGAACGGGGGAGACTCTAGAGAACGGGGGAGACTTTAGAGAACTAAGGTAGGGTTTGTAGATTAATCTTTTTTCCTTTCCTCCTAATTACACGCTATGGACCCCTTTATATAGAGCAGGGATCCCCTTTAATTCTAACCGACTCTAACTGTAATTGGAGAAGTAAACTAACAAGACTCTTAACTAACCCTAGACTCTATGCGCCATGGCCCGGCCTGCTGCGCGTACTGTTCACGTGAACAGTACCGCGCGGTACTGTTTGCCCATGGGCCTGGTGGCCCTGGCCCATGACAGACAGGCCAAAAACAAAGGACACAAAATGAAACTTCTGACATGTCAGAACCCAAAAATAAATAAATGCTGCACGCCACCATAGTAAAATTTGCTAAACCTCATCCGCACTTGGTCTGGATGAAGTATTCATAAATCATGACACCAAGCAACAACGTGGCAGCACTAAGACATGCGAATAGCAATTGTTCTGGTCATTGAGGTCTTGACCAACATATGGACACATGAATACTGCATGGTAAGATCAAGTTATGGTAATAGCAACTAACATGCAATTGTCAGCAAGGGGGACATAGACTTCTAACCTGCCAGACATTAGCCCATACTTCACCGTTTATATATTCCAGTTCATTAAGATAGGGGACTTCATTATCTTGGTATTTCACAGTCAGCATCTTCATGACTGCATGAAAAGAAATGTCGAATAATCGAAAGAATAACAAGAGTCTTTAGTCCCAAGCAAGTTGGGGTAGGCTGGAAATCAAACCCAAGTAAAACCTCAAGAACCAATGCAAGTCTCAGAGCTAAGAGAATATCAATAACAATAAATAATTACCTTGAAGTGACTTTGGATCAAGATGGTACAACATTGAAGTACCATCACTGCCAAAAAGAACTTTTCCATCAGTAGCCAGTCCCCACCCATCACGCATTTTATGGGTAAAACTCTTAAACTGCAAGCCCAGCACAGAACAAATTAATATGTCTCCTAATACATCATTCAGACACAGGCACCATGATAGATGGAAAGGATATAACTGAAGTGCCCAATATTTTATACCATAGATTGCATTTGTCAACTACGATTTTATACAGTTTAATGCTAGTACATAAATTTGTGCATATGAGCCTCCAAACCAGAATCTATTCCAATATGTAACATAAATGTTGATTATAGTCTTGCGTGGATGATACAACAGCTGGATAAAAGAAAAAAGTCTGCAGGTACTAAGACAGTAAAGCACATATCCAACTTGCTGGTTTGTATTAAAATACCATGTGTATAACTAGAGCCAAGAGCCCTGGAAAACAGCTACATCATGAGAAGCTAATAGAGGCTGGAGAATGTAACAGAGATAAACTCAATGAACATCACTCAGTATCTTAATGAGTTAATGGAAATCAAAATGACCAATAGTAACTGAAGTATTACAGGAAACAAAAGGTGTAAATATTTGTAAATACATAATTCACGAGATAAGGACAGGAAAAACGATATGCAAAACAAGTGGGAGTTTAGGATCATTAGCTGGGAATTTAAAACAAAAGGACATCTGAATCATGTGTAGCTGCAATAAGGAAATGGGCGCAGCAGCATACTTTGCTAAAGTTATGTCGATCATAGATAAACCCCTCATTCTTCAACCAAGTAACTTGAAACAATCTGCAAAGGAAAAGTTTAAACAAAATGAAATGAGGGTTCACAGGACATATTAGAAGCAAGGAAGGCTGTTATTTCCAAGAACACAATTGTTATGTAAAGTGCAACTGAGGTTTATCTACTTGTCACTGAGAAGCGTTAGACCTTCTCCAAACAAATGTCCATCCATTTGGTGCTGAACTAAAACCTGAGAAATGGTACAGTGATAACCAAGGATTTATGTAATTCGAGCATTTAGTGAAGAAAGCAAACTATGCTGCACACATAGAGCATGTAATGGTAACAATGAAAAGCAAGATAAAGGACATGCCTTTCCGGTTTTAAGATCAACCTTCCGCACCGATGACTGTTCAGAAACAAAAGTAGATGCATTTAGCGCTTTAGAGAATTGGAACATATCAGACAAAACATCAGAAGGGACGCCATGAAGTTAGAGGCCGGGTGCACGGCAAAGGGAAAGCAACGATTTTTCATCAAACAAAACGAGCGCTGCTGCTGATGCAGCAGTGGAGTAAACTGGCACGAGGGAAGCCAAGACAGTAGCGAGAATGGATTGACATTACCCTGTGATAAAGGCCAGTTGACTCGAAAAGAGTGTCATTTCCTCCATACAAGAGGCCCTGCAGCAGAAACACAGCGCACAGGATGAATGCGTCGTCATCCATCTCGAGCTCGCAAGAACAGAAATTGTCCATACTCCATAGCAGAGCGTTTGATTCGATTGTTGAGAGATGTAGCGGTAGTAATTAGGAATCAGATCAGGAAGGAGGAGGACGAGGATAAGAGCCAAGAGGTGCACCTGGGTGAAGGCGTCGGGATCGTGGGGATACTCTCGGACCAGGTCGAAGGAATAGAACCTGGTGGCGGGCGTAGCGGGCGCTGAACGGCGGAGGAGGGCGGTCGGCGGGGAGTCAGCGCGCCATAAAGCGTAGGGATGGGCGGCGGCGAGGAGCAGAAGGAGGAGGAGCGCGGCAAGGGCGGAGGCGGCGGCGGCGATGAGAGGGCGGCGGAGGTAAAGCGGCGTTGGCGCGACGGCGGGGGAGGAGATGGAGAGGCTGGTGGGAGGCATGGCGACGGCGGCGCGACGGTGCGGTGGCAGGGCCCTCCGGCGGGGCATCTGCTAGTGCTATCCCCTCTGATTTGCGTTGCTGTCCTGTCGCTCTCGCTTGCCTACCATCTTGACCACGCTCGTAGAGGGAAAATTGTTATTTTGTCACAGCTTACATCATTTGACATCAAAATTTTTATCTTCCATTAGTTATGATCATTTAAATGTTTGGCAATGACAAGTTTAATTATTTAAATGTTTGGCAATGACAAGTTTAATTCATTTATAGTTTGTTTAGTGTTTTTCCTAAAAAGACCATCTTGCCCTTATATTGGTATCTAGGGATCAAGACGAAAATTTAAGGAGGAACTATTAACCTATAACCTATAGATCAGACACAAATATATATATATATATATATAAATTATTTATTGTTTTAAATGAATATTATATATAAAGTTATAATCATAAAAAAATATTAAATGTATATAAGGATTTAGAAAGAAATGTGTTCATATAGAATGTAGAAATAGCAGATATTTTTGCTCTAGAATGCACCGAATGAAAATGAATCAGACATTTCAACAGACATATTTGTACTACTATCTTTACTTTGCATGACCCCTTATTAATATTATAGATATTAAAATTTTAGTCATACATCAAACACGTATTAAATTTTTTGTTAATTTTTTAAACTTTGTTTCAAAATTCAAAGTAACAATTTTCTTTTATTTATAGTTCCAAAAAATAAAATTAGTAATATTTTTATATATAACCCACCCTAATATTTTTTTATTTTCTGTTTTCTTAATTAATAAGTTTTAAATTTTGTAATCCGTCTTATACTCGAGATTCTTAATTATAGAATTTTCATGATTTAATAATTCCAAAATTAGTAATTAATAAACGTCAAGGTTAGGTTATACCGGTATAACTATTAATTACATTTTTTCAACTATTTAGTAATTACTAAATTATTAATTAATTAATATCAAATTTTAGTTATTGGAGATATAATTCAATAGGTTTTAGTGCTGTCTCTCTCAAATCTCAATTTTTTCTAAGACAATGAAAACAACTTTGGGTTTAATTCCGATCTCTCTCAAACTCGCTCTCATTATATCCAATCATATCCTCCTTGATAAAACAAAACAATCATAAAAGTTGCATAGTAATAGTCAACTACACGTGTATATATTGTGAAACATTATTGGAGTAAGAAACTAGAATGCTAGGTAGTCAAGGATCAATACAGCCTCGAGCATTGATCATCCTCTCACGATCGATGTACATGGGCGTCAATGCATGATAACAACACGTCAACACCGTACTCCCGATGGGTTCATGGATGGACTATTTAGGAGCACTAGTCTAATCTTCTTGTTACTAATTAATTGATGCTTACTGTTAGGTTAACCAGCCAGCCTCAGAATATTTCTTGGGACATCCAATCAATCAAATGTTATCAACAAAGTTAACGCTAACTCCTGTTGTGCAGCTACTAGCTTAACGGTATGTTTATTTCAGCTTCTAGTAGCAGTTATTTCTAGAATCTGAAGTTGAAATAAATAGTCCAGATTCTAGAACCAGATTATGAGAATCGATAGCTCTAGAATCTAAAAGCTGAAATTTAAACACGCGCTTTCATGTGTGGAATCAGACGCCACCGTTTCTCACACAACTAATGCAGCAATTAGCCAATTAGCAAGCTTAAATTACTTGCTTTGCAGGGCTCTGAACAACAAGACCGCCGAGTGTTGTGCAGTGCTTGTCCAGTTATCGAAAGATCATGTGTGCAACAGGCAGAATCAACGTGGTCAGCAGCCAGTTTTTTGAAGAAAAAAACAATCTTTGAAAACGTGTGAGACGATCGATGGAGATACACAATCAAGTTCCGATCTAGGTCAACAGCAATACCGGCTTAAACTATCATTTTCAGCATGTTGCAGAAAAAAAATCATTTCTTGATGTATCTTGAGGAAATCAAGCTCGCTTTCCAAAACTATAATGCTTTTCTTTTTTGTTTTACATATGTGTGAATACTATCTCTCAATCTGTTCCTTGACTCAATCTGTTCTCCACCAGCCTGTAGATTATTTTTTAGAGATATCTGTTGCTAAGACGTGCAGTGCAGGAACGAACATGATGTGTGTGTGTGTACAGAGAGAGACTGACTTTAATTCAGAGTAGTTAGCTGCTGTCGGACGCGAAGGTGGTCGTCAGATAGCATCAGTTTTGTTCTGCTCTTGGTTTTTCAGTAAATGTCCTGCTGTGCTCCTTGGAGCAACGTTTATTTCAAAAATTTAGGAAGAGAAACAAGTGTTTCTTGAATCTTGAGTAGCGAGTTCCCTTCCATTGACGCAGATGTGAAACAAGAACAGCTTATGTTACCTTGTGAGCAACCGTACCTGGATTCTGACCCAACTAAGGGACGAACACAAGGTGGCGAGCACAGTCTACATCTTGTCATCATCTTCTTTTGCAACATTTGTTTCTCACTTTCTGGCATGCCCCATGTCCGCATGTGTGTGTCATGTGTGTCATGTGTGTATGTGTGTCAGTGTGTGTTTGTGTGTGTGAGAGAGAGAGGGAGAGGCGAAGCCACAGAAGTGAAGGCCTCCCTCTCGCCTCGCCATCCTCTCATAATTTCTTAGATGACGAGAAGAAGAGGAGGCAGAAGAAGCATGGGATGAGTGATAGAGACAGCTTGGTCGAGTGCCAGTATAAAACAGCTTTCCCTGTTCCATCTTGTTGGGCAGCAGAGGAGAGCAGCGCTTAGTCCTTGAAAAGAGAGGAGAAAACTTCAAACTTGCAAGAGGGCTGCAGCTGCAGGCTCGGAATGATGGAAGTGGAGAAGCCATGGGAGTTCATGGAGGAGGAGGAGGAGGAGGACGGCAGCTTGCAGACAAGGGGCAGGAACAAGAGGCACACACTCGAACTCAATGGCGAAGAACAAGAAGAAGGAGAAGGGCATGAAGCTCATGAGGAACACAAAAGTGTCTTCTTTGATCCAACCCAAGGTGAGGGGTCTTCCTTTTCCTCTCCTGCCCAGCTGCTTTCTTGATTTCTTTCCAGATCTAAATACTTTCTGTTCCTGCTGCTTGTATTGGAGCTCTAGTGCTCGGAACCCTGCAGATTCATGCTTGCAAAGGTCTTTTTCCCCCAGCCGCATCTTTTCTTGACCACAAATTTCATCAGACTTCTTGCTAGACTTTCTTGGCGATTTGACTTTTGGAGTTAGGCAAAACAGTGTCAAGTACTCGTTGGATTAGGAGTGGCGCCAGCATTTCGATTTCAATGGCCTCCACGGGCACCTGTCGTGTCACTCTTGGAAGTACGCTGAAGAAAAAAGATGTCTTTATGATGATTATGAATTTCTTGTTTGATTCATCATCTGAGCTTGCGAAGAGGAGCTTCATATTAAAGTTAGTTTTATCTGGGTTTATGCTTCTGCATTAATTAACTCATGAGCTTGTATAAGCTTAAAATTAATATCTTTAGGCTGGGCTTTAAAGGTGTTAGAATATATCTTAGAGATAAGATTAGTTAGGATCAGATTATATCTCCTCCTGCCTTATCTGTAGATTGACTGTCTTATCTCTTCGCATATACTTCTATATATATTGCTGTCCCGAGGCTCAATTTAATACATCGTCTCATCGTCTCATATCAATCCAATTTATTCTCTCTACAATTCAACAAAAGGAATGGCATGAGATATTTGTATATATGGTATCATCTACACTAGATCACTGTCTATGTCTATTGATTGGCTAAACCAGACCAATTGTCAAGAAAACTCATGTTCCCTTTTTATAAGAAACCTACTCAAACTTCAAACATTAAAGAAGATGATAAAATGGAAACTTGATGAAGACAAAATTTCCTACTTGAAATGCAACAAAATAATCTGTAGTTCTGTTTTTTTGCATCCAATGGAACATAATTTCCTTGCACAAGTGAATCCATATATAATAATACTTCTTGTAGCAATACAAAATTTTAAACACCTTTTTTTTCCCTCTTTGAGGTTTGATTTAAAATTAGACATCTACTTCTTTGCTGAAGGGTTATGGAAGTGCCGTCACTGCGATTGGACATACCTCTTGAGTGGTCCATGCAGAAATGATATCCTGAATCATCAAGGATTTTGCCAAATTGCGAGGAATCTTGAATCGTTAGTTCAGAGTGAATCATTTTACAGTTCACCGGGCAAAGGTTAGTGTCGAGTCTTCAGAAACGTAGGATAATAATGATTAACTTCTCAAGCTTTCTTTTAAACCGAACAAAATATCGATAACAAAACTAGGTCATTATTCATATTTACTAAGGGAGGCTTCTATTTGGTTCTACTGGCATCGAGCTAGTTCTGCTTCAGATTATTTGACAAACCTGCGATTCTAGCTTGATCTATTTAAGAATTTCTTTTCATTATTTTCATAAGTTCTTTCTGCACAAAATCGGTGTATTACTGAACATGACAAAGCTCGACAAAGTTTGAAGTATGAATAGGATCGTTTTTCTGTCTTTTCAGCTTCTGAGCATTTTACTGAAAAAGGCGGTAAGAATGAAGTTACACAAGTGGCGCAGTTCGTTGCTCAAAAGGAAAAGACAGATGAAACTTCAAGTCCAAAAGGAAAAGAGCTTGACACACAGGAAAATGTTAATGTTCAAGAAACCAATGGCGATGATAATATGAGCAGGTTAGAAAACGGATCACGCACAAATGGTTCACACGAAGTCTCCAGCAGTGGTGAAACTGCTACAGTTGCAAATGGAACAGCAGAGTTGAAATTGATTGCAGTCATTGATGAGAACAAAAGGAGCTTGGCAAACTCAAATGGTGCTGATCATATTGACAATGGCAGCATGAACAGAACTAATGTTCATGAAATTGAAGCTGAGAAGGAAGAAAATACCATTATGGGCAAAGTGAACATTGAAGAGTATGATCTTGAGAAAATTCTGGATGAACAAGAAACCCATGAATTGTTCTGTCCCAATTGCAACTCATGCATTACTCGAAGGGTGATTCTGCGGAAGAGAAAAAGGACAGTAAGACGAACAACACGTGATGAGCCACCAAAGAAACCACAGCTTGCAGAGCCTTTTGCTAATACTTCAAATCAGACTGTACCTGAAAGGCATGAGCAAGAGTCTCCTGACATATTCAGATGTTTATCATGCTTCGCCTTCTTCATTCCAACCGGTATTGTTTGGGATCGCGTTTGTAATCACATCTTCATCAACTGAAGCTTAGCAAACTGAAGTATAATTCACACCAGATTTTCTAGACTTGGTAGCAATGTCATTTTCAGCAAAAGCATGATTTGAGCTATACTGAATCAGAATCACAATACTCGTATCAACGGTTGCAGATCCAGCACATATGCACTATTTCTACACAAGAGACAAAACTGAAAGTCTCACATGATCCATTTCATCCATAATTCAGATGTTTATAGTTGGATACATAATTCTGTCTTTAATAATATATATGACTTTCTAGTTCAGCTTTGGGACAGCATCTTGTTTCCAAAAGAAAGAAACATTATAGGGTAAATTAATTGGAAATTGAAATTTCAAAAAAATGGAAGTTCATGTTAACTGTACAGTTATGCTTGTACTGGTGTCACTTGAATATTTCAATTCAAATGGACCAGACTAACTTTTTTTGTTGTCACCAGGCTGTGGTTTAAACATATTCCGTATATTTGGAAGGCCAGAGGTGAACCAAGAAGTTCAGGTACAGGTTCCTTCTGCATCACATGAGATGTCTAGCTCTGACAGTTGTGGAAGCTGGCTTCGTTCTTGTTTCGAGCCTGGAGATAGTCCAAAGAAAACTGATGCAGGTATGTAACCTGCAAGTGTTATAGACGCCTTTGTGGGGCGCCACTATACAAGGCGTAAGAAGCAGGCCCAGGCCCGCGGCGGCTGAGGAGAAGGTCCGGGCTAGGCTAGGACAGTTGGAGTCTTTTGGAGTCATTAGATGTTAAGTCTTTTGAGAGTTGGTTAAGAGTCCTAATGTCATCTAGAGTTAGTTAAAGAGTCCTCAAATAAGAGCCCTTAAGGCCCCTTCACCTTGGATTATAAAAGGTGTAGGTTATGGATGTAATTAGATCATCAAGGAATAAACGTCTTCTCAGTCAGGGTAAGACTTACCTTGAACCCTAGCAATCCCAGGGCTGGTGCCGGCAACCCCAGCGGCGCCTGCCTCCCTGTTCTCCCTCTTTCCCACACGCATCAGATCCCAGTCAGTAACAATTTGGTATCAGAGCCGACCGGAGCATCGACAGCAATGTCCGGCTCCATTAAAGATCCCTCGACCATGACGACAGATGAGAAATTGGATTTTTTGATGGCATCAGTGGACCGGCTGTTGGGGCAGATGACAACCATGAATGGCCGCCTTGACGCCCACGATCGGCTAACGAGGGGGGAACCATCGATAATGATGGCAGAAGTGAGGTCCTCGCACCCCTGGATAGGGCCGGCGATGGCAATGGTGGACACAACAGCATGCGCGGCACAGGAGGACGACAAGCTGATAATATTGATTTCTACGGCCGCTCTGATCATCACGGCGGCGCTAGAGGAGGTGGTGGCCGTGGCCGTCCCGACCTCTGGGGCTACCAGGACGATGGCGGCAGAGGGCTCATTGGCCGGGGACGCCCGGATGATGGGGGATTCCTTCGACCAAAACTGAATTTCCCAGCTTTTGACGGAGAATCAGACCCCCTGACATGGATCAACAAGTGTGAAACATACTTGTGCGGTATGCAAACTATGGCAGAAGAGAAGGTTTGGATCGCTTCGCTACACCTGGAGGGTGTGGCGGCAGAGTGGTATTACAGCCTAGAGAGGGACAATGGAGTGCCTTCGTGGGCGAGATTCGTCGATTTCGTCCACATGCACTTCGGCCCTCCCTTGCACCACAACGGGCTGGCCGAGTTAAAAGACCTCTACAGGACAGGAACAGTGGAAGAATATCAGCGGCAATTTTCTTTATTACTCTACCATTGTGATGGGTTAACCTCTTTGCAGCAGGTGAATTTGTTTACAGCAGGCCTTGGCGAACCACTTCGTACCGAAGTCGAGCTCCATGCCCCGACTCACCTACAGACAGCCATGAGTCTTGCTAGGGCATATGAGCACAAAGAGACACACGGGACCAAGGGGAAGGGTGCCGGTCGCCCCTCGGTTCCACTAGCCAAGGGTGGCGCAGCAGGACAGGCCATGAAGGGACCGAACCAGAACAAGCCACGCTTCAAACGACTCACGGCCGAGGAACTCGCTGTTAAGCGGGCCAACGGAGAGTGCTATCATTGCCCAGAAAAGTATTCTCCTGATCATAAGTGCGTTGCCAAGGGGGTGTTCTTGCTAGAGATGGATGACGACGAGGACGATGATGATCTCGTGGGAGACTTGGGCATCTCGCTCCACGCTCTCACCGGCATCAACGTCAGCAACACTATGAAGCTCCATGTGACGATCGGTGGAGTGACATTACTGGCCCTAGTCGACTCAGGCTCGACACATTCCTTCATCCAAGAGGCGACAGCTTCCTAGGGCTCTTTGTCAAAGTAGCTAACGGGGACCGCGTTGACAGCAGCGGCGTCTACCCCAAGCTTCATATCTCCATCGACGATGAGGCATTCGACATCACCTGTTACAGCCTTGCCATAGCCGGATTCGACATCGTGCTCGGTGTCCAGTGGCTCCGCTCCTTGGGGCCGATACTATGGAACTTCAGCGCACTATCCATGGAATTCTAGCGACACGGCCGCACAGTTCGCTGGACTGGGGTGGACGCACCGGCTCCCCAATACGCGGCACTCTCAGAGTCCCGCGAACTACTGACAAACCTCCTCGACTCCTACACCAACATCTTCGAGGAACCACGAGGTCTGCCCTCATCGCGCCGACAGGACCACCGCATCCGGTTGTTGCCTAGTACACCTCCGGTAGCGGTTCGTCCGTATCGCTACCCGCAGCTCTTAAAAGATGAAATCGAGCGATAGTGCGAAGACATGTTGCAGCAGGGCATCATCCGTGAATGCACATCAGCATATTCTTCACCGGTCCTACTAGTGAAGAAGGCAGACAAGATGTGGCGCTTTTGTGTCGACTACCGTGAGCTCAACAGTAAGACAGTCAAAGACAAATTCCCTATTCCGGTGGTTGACGAGTTGCTTGATGAGTTACGAGGTGCTCGATTCTTCACCAAACTCGACCTCCGGAGTGGTTATCACCAGGTACGTATGCATCCGGATGACATTGAAAAGATCGCATTCCGTACACATCAAGGCCACTTCGAATTCCTGGTAATGCCATTCGGACTCACAAACACCCCTGCAACCTTCCAATCATTGATGAACGAGATACTTAAACCATATATTCGTAAATTTGTTCTCGTCTTCTTTGATGACATTTTGGTATTTAGTACTTCTTGGGCAGCACACTTGCAGCATGTCAAGCAGGTGTTCGACGTCATCAGGACACACAAGCTGGCACTCAAATTGTCCAAGTGTTCCTTCGGTACGTCATCGGTTGCGTATTTAGGACACATCATATTAGCCAAGGGCGTCGCAATGGATCCAGAGAAGGTTGCGACGGTTGAGGCGTGGCCACGGCCACAAACCCTCCGGGCATTGCGGGGATTCCTCGGCCTCACCGGCTATTACCGTAAGTTCATTGCGGGATACGGCAAAGTAGCAAATCCTCTCACAACACTACTCAAAAGAGAGGCTTTCCGCTAGTCCGAAGAAGCACACGACGCATTCCTTCATCTAAAACAAGCCCTGATGACAGCGCCACTGTTGCAGATGCCGGACTTCTCTAAACCGTTCATCGTCGACTGCGACGCATCCGGCTCAGGTTTTGGCGCCGTGCTTCACCAAGGAGATGGAGTCATCGCATACTTCAGCCGTGCGGTGGCACCACATCATCAGAAGCTGCCAGCATATGAACGGGAGCTCATCGGCTTAGTGAAAGCGGTGCGCAATTGGAGGCCATATTTATGGGGACGAGAGTTTCTGGTCCGAACTGATCACTATAGTCTTAAGTTTCTGTTGGATCAGAGGTTGTCCATGATTCCTCAGCACACTTGGGTAAGTAAACTATTTGATTATGACTTTACAGTTAAATACAGGCCGGGCAAGTTGAATGGCGCTGCAGACGCACTATCCCGACATGACGAAGAGGCCGCAACAGTACATAGCATATCAGCTCCCCAATTTGAACTCTTCGATACATTGCGAGCAGAAGCAGACAGTGACCCCCAGGTGGCTGAGTTACGTGCGGAAATAGTGGCGGGTACGGCACACAAAGGCTGGACATCAAAAGATGGGTTATTGCTTTTTGAAGGTAAGGTGTTTGTACCTGATGCTTCTTCAGTATGGCCCCTAATTCTCGCAGATGCACATGATTGTGGCCATGAAGAAAGTGAAAAGACTTTACACTGCTGGCGAGCATCTTTCTATAGCCCCCACGCGCGCTAGCGTATCCGTGAGTTTGTACGCGGTTGCAGCACCTGTCAACGGAATAAGACCAAACATCTATATCCGGCAGGGTTGTTGCAGCCTTTGCCAGTATCTTTGGAAGTTTGGAGTGATATTTACATGGATTTTGTGGAGGGTTTCCCTAAAGTCGGCGGCAAGACGGTGGTCCTCACAGTGGTGGACAGGTTTTCAAAGTTCGCGCACTTTATTCCGCTCAGCCATCCCTATACAGCAGCTTCAGTAGCGAAAGTTTTCTTTGAGAGCATAGTGCGGCTACATGGGATCCCTTGTTCCATCGTCAGTGATAGAGATACGGTATTTACGAGTGTTTTTTGGTCTGAACTATTTCGCCTAGCAGGAGTTAAATTGCTGTTAAGTTTGGCTTTCCATCCTCAGACAGATGGTCAGTCAGAGGTGGTCAACAGGGTAATAGTAATGTATCTCCGCTGCTTGGCTGGTGATAGACCAAAATCATGGTTACAATGGCTCCCATGGGCTGAATTTTGCTACAATTCTTCGTATCAAACAGCGATAAAGTGTTCTCCCTTCAGGGTGGTGTATGGGCGTGATCCTCCGACTCTGCTGTCCTATCAACCAGGGATGTCCCGAGTTACAGCCATTGATAAACAGCTTATTGCCCGTGATGAATTCTTGGCAGAGATCAAGCAGCGTCTGCTACAGGCTCAGATTAAAATGCAGCACAATCATGATAAGTACCGCAGAGATGTGCAATACGAAGTCGGGGAGTGGGTCTGGCTGAAGCTGCATCAGCGGTCGGCAGTCAGGGTCACGGCTGCAGCTCCCTCCAAACTCGGACCAAAATATTATGGTCCATATCAAGTACTCCAAAGGATCGGGGATGTTTCTTATAAATTGCAGCTCCCAGATAAAGCAAGAATCCATGATGTATTCCACGTGGCTCTTCTGAAGAAGTGTGCTAGAGATATTCAATGGAAGGGTGCTGCCTTCGCCGGCAGAGGTGGTCAAAGCTCGGTTGAATAGAGGAGTATGGGAGCTGTTGGTTCGATGGACAGGTCGTGCAGCATCAGAAGCGACTTGGGAGCAGTTAGAAGAGTTCAAGCAGCATTTTCCGGCAGTACAGCTCGCGGACGAGCTGTTTGTTGGGGAGGGGGAAATGTTATAGACGCCTTTGTGGGGTGCCACTATACAAGGCATAAGAAGCAGGCCCAGGGCCAGGCCCAGGCCCGCGGCGGCTGAGGAGAAGGTCCGGGCTAGGCTAGGACAGTTGGAGTCTTTTGGAGTCATTAGATGTTAAGTCTTTTGAGAGTTAGTTAAGAGTCCTAATGTCATCTAGAGTTGGTTAAAGAGTCCTAGTCAAATAAGAGCCCTTAAAACCCCTTCACCTTGGATTATAAAAGATGTAGGTTATGGATGTAATTAGATCATCAAGGAATAAACGTCTTTCCGGTCAAGGCAAGACTTACCTTGAACCCTAGCAATCCCAGGGCTGGCGCCGGCAACCCCAGCGGCGCCTGCCTCCCTGTTCTCCCTCTTTCCCACACGCATCAGATCCCAGTCAGTAACAGCAAGGCATATTCTACTTGTTATGATGCAGTTCTTTTGCATTTTCTCAAAGAAAACTAACAGAGGCTTATTAATATATTTGTAGAATCGACTATTATATATATATATATATATATATATGATATTTACACAACTAATAGTATTGTGAGATTCTAAAACTATTTATAGCTAAACAATGCAGTCTGAAGGGTAGTAAAATGTTGTTGAATGTGTTGCTCTGAACAATTTGAATTTTGAACACATTGCAGACCCAGAAAAGAAGCCACTGTTAAGTGGCATGCAGGACTCCAATGGTACAACTTCATCAGTTGAAGCTAGCACAACATCTGTGCATAGTCATGGCACAACTACAAAACAAGAACAATCAAAGAAACCATTGCCAGCTGAATTATCTTCCGATCTACAAATCAGCACTAAAAAGAAAGAAGACTTTACAGTGTCTTTGAGTGAATCATCGGTAGAAGCTCACTCACAGTCTGCTGCCAGCATTGTCAGCTCAGTGCAGAGCGAAACAGGTTTGTTTAATGCCCTCAAAGAATCGTAAATATGCAATAATTCATGACAGTCAAATTGGTAAATAATGGCAATAACTGCATGAAACCCCTTAACCAGGATTCATGCATACAGTGGTCACGGATGTGGTGACCAGGCAGCGAGACATCGTAAAGCAAGAACACATTCCTCTCGCAAAGCCTGGAGATGCAGCTCAGCTAGATAAACAAGGTAGGCCTGATCAGCTTGCATGAAACATTATTTCTCAGAGGATGAATCATGACAGTGGTAGTTTTTTTTTATCTATTCTCTCTTATAGATGTTGAAAGAACTGTAACAGATAGCCGCGCATTTCCTACTACAGAAATTAAGTCCCCAGATGCAGTGCCAGCTACATTAACACCAGGTGTGATCATTTGCTAGCTTGCCAGAACACACTCACAGAGTCACAGACTCACTCTGTTCTCTCATTGACACCATTTCTTGACAAGGTAGCTAAGCATTTCATTTACATCACATGATGGCATGATGTCTTGCAGACGTGTTCAGTCCGGTGGTTTGTGAGACCATTACCATTTCGATCCCTTCTGAAGCAGTTGAGCCAGAAGCTCCACCTCATTTACCAGTGCAAACAGTCCCTGATGCTCCCATGTCAGTGGTTCATCCTGCATCAGACCAAAGGGGTGGATGGGACATCCTGAAAGCCATAGTGTACGGTGGTCTCGTTGAATCGATCACCAGCCTCTCTGTTGTTTCAGCAGCTGCATCCAGCGGCGCCATGACATGTAAAAAATGAAACTTTTCTTTTCTTTTCTTTTCTTTTTTTCTAGTTCCTGCATGCTTCCGTCAAATAGATCTTGATTTCGATTGTGCTAATGAAATTACCTGTTGTTGGATTGATTGCAGTGGACATATTCATCTTGGGCATAGCAAACCTCATCGGTGGACTTCCAATCGTCTTTCACAGCGTAAAAAAATCTCGACTTGATTTCGATTCCCAGGCTGAGTGATTTGTGCGCTTATGGGCTCTAACATGGCCTCGTCTCCGACTCCGAGCAGATTGCCGACCTGAGGAGCATCGGAGATGTGGACGAGAGCGACGAGCAAGTCGGCCACTACTGGGTGCAGCTCGGGAGGCGGTCCAAGTCCCGGCGCCACGTGTTCATGGCCGTGCTGTCGTACATCCTCTTCGGCCTGCTGCCGCCGGTCATCTACGGGCTGTCCTTCCGCGGCGGCGGCGAGAGGGAGAAGAAGATGGTGGCGGTGGTCGCCGCGTCGCTGGCGTGCATCGCGCTGCTGGCCGTCGGCAAGGCGCACGTGAAGACGCCGCCCCGGAGCCGGAGCTACGTCAAGACCGTCGTCTACTACCTGACCATCGGCGTCAGCTCGTCGGGGCTGTCCTACGTCGCCGGCGTGCTCATCACCATGCTCCTGGCGCACCTGGGCCTCATCGATGGTCAACCTGCATCATCATCGCCTCCTGCCCCTCCTACTACCATCTTCTTCCCTGACGCTGCACCAGCTGCCTGGAGGGCTTCATACTGAAGTCTGCTTCCGAATTTCTTCTTGTTTGCAACTCAAGAAGTTTTGACAATTTTAGTATTTTACAGTTCTCGTATGATCTTCATCGCCCAACTTTCTTTTTGTACCATATATACATATATTTGTTGTAACAAGTTCAGACTTGCTCTAATTGTTGTTAAAGATCTTAGGGCTTGCTTGTTTGTTTCGGAGGAAGATTATTAATAGCTAGCTAATCTAAGTATTTAATGAGAATATAAAAAAACTGATAATTCATAGTTTATTTCTAGATTCTATATTTACTGATTCTCACAATCTAAATTCAGACTCTAAACCGTTTATTTTAGCTTCAGATTCTAAAAGTAGCTAGCTACAGCAGCTGCCAGGAGCCGAGAGAAACAAGCCCTTAATTTCAAATTCTGAAAAAAAAACTCCTTTTTTGGTTGCGAAGTGTCACAACTCACAAGCATGCAATGCAGCCGATGAGTCCAGGTCATTAGATCGTGGTGATACTATCCAAGTTGCATTGATTGCCTCCAATTTACAGATAGCCTGAGACTAAGAAAAGATTGGCAAACAAGACTGAACAGAAAGGCCAAAGCCAAACTAAACAGCTATTGCTTTTGAGTGGGCTCTCCAGTCCAGTAAGTCTTGACGGCCACGAGTATCTTCTCAGGGTTGAATGGACCAGATTCATGATCCATGATTTGGCTCTTCCACCTCATGCCTTCAGTAATAGCTTGTATCTTGACTAACACCTCCACACTGTCCCTGAGGATCACTGTCCCTTCAGGCCTTATAATCCGGTCCATCTCCAGGAGAATGTATGTTATGTCACACCTGAAATCAATCCCATCATTGTTCAGCATTAGTTACCAAAGGAATCTAATTTGTCCATTGCCTTGGTGATAATTACTAGTCTCAGGTATTTAAGTGCTTAAACTGAACATTCTTATAATAACTCGAATGCTAACATCGAAATGCCTTGGTGACTGGCCACACGCATCATCAAAGCAAAAAACTTTACAGCAAACTAGCACATGGAAAATTGCACAGCATATTTGTTATTGCATTACCTGCCCTGATAAAAGCTGAAAATTTTATCAGCATGGATGAGGTCATATGTCCTCGGATATGTTGAGAAAGCCTCACACCAATCTTGGTATGTTCCAATGAATCCCCGTTCGTAGATAACACCAAGGGTGTCATGAACAGAGCCTGAAGGTACCACATTCATCACCCAAAGTGGATACTTCATCAATGCAGCTGCAAATCCCCCCATCCCTGTATTCATATCCATCACGTTCCTGTATCGCCCCTTGGCTAGTGGAGGAATCAATTTCTTGTAGTAATCCACTCTCTCTACCCACAGCTTATTATCCTCTTGGAATTTCTCAGTGGTGAGGCCTGAAACTGAACCACGAGTTATTCTTGGGGGGACAGCAAATGCTCTTTTCGGCCATTTCTCAAGAACTCCACCAGCAACCTCGTCTTCACTGTTCACATCTGGAAGAGGGGATATGCATGTCTCCATCTTCTTGTACCTAAATCTCAACATGTCAGATTATTTACTGATAACCCAAATTCTCAGTATGATGCTTCCTAAACTGTGGAAAGATTAAATCAATACATGTATTTCAGAACAAATATAGCCATCTAGTTATGTTTTTTTTGTCCTGTACTCCGAAGAAATGCACAAGTTAATACCACAACTGAACAGGAGATACTTAAATTTTCACATGGTAACACACCATTCAGAATTTTCAAAAAGGATAACAAAAGGACAATCTGTTGACCAAATATGCGTAGCTGTTTTCTTTTTAAAAGAATACGAAATTCATGCTGGTGTCTATAAATAGCATTTTATGCCAATGGCATCTCACTGACATATGCGCCCAGGGCCCACTTGTCAGCCTCACAATGAGTGCATATTGTAGATATGGAATGAAACTCAGTGGCATAGCGTGGAGCCATGGATTAATCCTCAAATTTTGAAGTAGCAGGCTAGTGAAAACAATATCTTGGTGAAATCAGTCCAAACAATCTATTTTCAGGACAGCAAGAAAGACGGAGGAATCTGTAGTTCAAGAAAATAAGCTTGTACTGAAGTACAGAAGATGGGCTGCTGCAACCAATAGAGAATATGCTTCTCTCAGATGGAGTTAGCAGAAATCTTACCAGGCAGAGTCTACATCATTACTCTTGCAAATCTGAGGGGTTTCATAGGCCTTCCAACTATTAACACACTCCATGTGGTTGATAGGTTTCTGCCATATAGCAAGATCATCTTTCTCTACCACCTTCTTCCAGCAGAGTCGCTTTGCCAAGTCCTCAATCCCATCTTGCTCTTGCTTCAGGTCTTCTTCTGTTCTTTCCCATCCCTTAAAGTGCCTCTTCCAATGGATTGGAGGCCCAGAGAGGATCCAGTAGCCTCCTGGTCTAAGTACTCTGTCCACTTCAATTAGATAGATACCATCTGTTGAGAACAAATTGTAAAAGATTAGATCTATTATATATTTATTGAACCTGTGTTCATGTAATACAATAAAATCCGTAGTAAAGATTGAGACCAATGAGCTTACCAAGATTACTCCATGGGATCAAACATCTAGAGCAGTGTGCCATATCAAATGCTCTAGCAGGGTAAGGGATTCTGTCCATCGACATCACTCCAATCATGGCCGGCACTCCCCGCTCCAATGCAAACTGCACCTGTGCCTCATGTGAATCCCTAGGTGCAAATGACATGGTGATGATGTTCCTCTTAATAAGATAAGCACCCCAACTTGCCACCTGAACAACATCCAAGATACATTCTTAGATCATTAAACATTTATAGGAACATGTTAACATAGATCCTAAAACATTTATAGAAACACACTTTCATAGAAATTGCTCAAGTCACTCACCCCACATCCAGTATCGAGCGCAGTTCTGATGCTGCCATCCGTTAATGATATGAGAGCATTGATGTCATCGATATAGGCATCAGCACCATGTGGGAACATTGTGCCTCCACCAGGGAATTTAAACCGATTCCCCTCTACTTGAATCCAATTCTGGACAGCTTTCTCAATACTAAGCTCCCGATGAGGAATGTTATCATACCAAGCATAGTCCCGACTTTGAGGCCACTTGAAGGGATTCTTATAGTTCAGCGGTGCAGGAATCAAGCACCGGAAAAGCTCTTCTTTCCGAGGGCAGTGTCTCTCCCTGTAGTGCATCATTATCTTTGGAAATTTCCTTGCCCTCCTTGGATCTTGGCAAGGAGTATACTCGCTGTATTTCAGCTGACAAGGTGGGAATTTTTCTGCCACAAATGATGATTCATTTAAGCCCACCTGGTGGTGGGCTTGGAAATCAAGATGAGCGCGTGATGATTTTCCTGATGAAGTGTTGGAGGCGCGCAAAATGCCATCACCGCACTGGGTTTTAGTGTACATAATGGATGGCGGCATACTAGTTGAAATGCCTTGCCAAGCACCAAGAATGTATGATGCAACACACAGGCCAATAACACCTATGGTTAATGTTACACGCATCCTTTGGAACTCTGGCTGGCGGACCTTAGGGGATCCACTCTGCTCTTTTGCCATTTAGACCTGCAAGAAACTGTAAGTCAGCACAAATGAGATTGAAAAATATGGCAGCTAGAAGGCAAGGAGTAAAATTAATTGAGCAAGGAGTAAAAATTTATTGAAAATACGTATTGCCATCACCTGTATAAATCCTAAAACCTTATCAAAAAGAAATTTTGGATTAAAGTGGATAGACTCCAACCAACAAAAAAGAAGGGTTAATTGCTTCTGTACTACCGTTATTCTGTGAAACGCAAGATATGTTATTAATATTCGTCTATTTTTCTCTATGCCATTACTATTCTCAGATACTCGCTTTCATGCCATTTTGTACACATCTGACACATACGGGCTCACTTACAGCGCTATTTTTTTTCTATATTGACTATATTGCCCCCTTCTCCCCTATCTTCTTCTCTCCTCCCCCTGTCTTCTTCCCCGCCCTGAGCCGCCGTCGCC
>KE372722.1:276773-299612 GCA_000418225.1 Zizania latifolia | reverse complement strand
CCTCTCCAGGTGAATAGCCACGGTATTCTCCCCTCTTCTTCCTCTTCCAGCTTTCAGAAGGCTTTTCACTATCCATGAACCACCTGTTAAGCAATACTCGATTCGTATGTGGCTGCAACAAAGACATTCATCAATTATGAACACCATGATTTCTTTTGCTGGTACAATATTTTGTATCCCAGTTGTGAACTTTGTCTGTATACGTAACAAGTTAACATCTTTGGAGCAAGCAATGGGTCCAATGGCTTGAACTGCATAACTTTTTTGCACTTCCTTGAGCTGTGAATAACTTATAGATACTGACACAGAAACCTGGCCAACATATTCTGTGAATAAAGTGAAGCAAATTAAAGATGCAAGAGTCATGTTTGTTAAAAAAATGGTTCTCAAACTGAATCAGGAAGAACTGATTCACAAAGGCCACCAACAGATTAAACACAAGGTGCTGGATGCAATTAAACTTGTAGTTTGGTTTTGAATCTGTACAATACCGAACAATGGCTTATAATATATCTGGTTTTAACTTGTCATGTAAATTTTGAGATTAATTTTAGACCTACAATTGTTAAAGATGATAGACTATTTCTCAAAAGCACAACCTGGCCAAAAGCAACATGCATTTCCACTTCAAAGTTGTCAAACTGTTCCAACATATGAATTCAATCATTCAACTATATGATCTTAACAATTGACATGAGGTATTTCGATGGAGCACCTGTGTCCTAATAGCTAGGTGAGACGGTTGTGCACCCAACTCACCATACATGTGTATTTAGTGGGTATGCAAATGCAAGTATGTGAGGGTATGTGTATCCAAATGTACTCTAAGGTGAACTAAGCTTGCGGTGTATTTTGCAGTTTCAACTTTCAAGTGGATTTTAGGGAAATTATCAATAGTACTTCCTTACATTGTAATGTAGGTGAGACTAGAACAAAGAAAACTGCAGAGTAAACCATGGTCTGCCTTTCTTCATTGCATGAATTCCAAATTAAAACAATCATGTGTTTTCTAAAAGAGCAAGTGTAAGTGAAGTGTTTGTATGATCCGTTCATCCCTGATAGAGAAAAGCATGATACAGAGAGCAAATATATCTAGCTGTAAAATTCCTTCCCTTTCCATTAATTGCAATATCTCTATTTTCCTTTATCATCGTGTCAAAAATCTCTGGAACCTGTTTTTTACATGTTTTCTTATTGCCTTAGCCATGTAACTTCATATTGTCCGATGTCATTAATCTTTCCTGCGGCAGTATCCAAAAAAACTTACATTTTGTTGTGGTATTTTATTTCCAAATGAGTTTACTCAGAAGCGAACCATGGGGTTAACAATCAGGTTACTTTTCAGTTTCCTTAACCCACCATGTTCTTTCTATCAATTTCAATATGTATCTAACTGTGTGCATTCCTCTCCACTGTAGGACCGACCTCGTTATTCACGTATAAATTGGAATCCATGAGTCGTACACCTGCAGCAGGTGGTAACCTGCGATCAGCCCTCTCATACTGTGTGCAGCAAGTTCGCAGCTATGATTACCACCACTATCTCTGCCTTCTTCACCTACCACCAGCCATGCGGAAGGCTGCATTTGCCTTCCGAGCCTTCAATGTTGAGACGGCAAAGGCCATGGATGTTGTGTCAGACCCCAAGATTGGCCTCATGCGCCTCCTGTGGTGGAAGGATGTGATTGACAAGATCTTTGCAAACAAGCTGGTTGAGCACCCCGTTGCACAGGCGCTCTCTTCGGTTGTGTCTGAGCAGAAGATTAGCAAGCATTGGCTCAAGAGGTCTGTGGAGTCAAGGATAAATGATGCAAACCGGGATGATTATGCCATTCCGGAGACAGTTTCTGAATTAGAGAGGTATGCAGAAGACACCCAATCCACCATCCTTTACATGATTTTGCAAGCTGGTGGGATACAGTCCACTATCGCTGACCATGCCGCCTCACACATTGGCAAAGCTAGTGGTCTGCTGCTGATGCTCAAGGCATTGCCTCACCATGTAAATAAGCAAGGGAAGATACCATACATCCCGGCAAGTATAGCTGAAGAGTGTAGTCTGCTTAAACGGGAGGGTGACCGATCAGAGGTCAGGATGGGAGATGAGCTCCCGGATGCAGTTTTCAAGGTTGCATCTGTAGCTGATGCTCACCTGCAGAAGGCGCGGGAGTTGGCGAAATCTGTGCCAACAGAAGCAATCCCCGTGCTCCTCCCAGGGGTACCAGCCCAGGTCCTTCTGGACTCCCTACGACGCCATGAATTCAATGTCTTTGATTCACGGTTGTCAAGGGGAGTTCATGGGATATCACCTTTGTGGTACCAGTTAAAGCTCAACTGGAATGCATGGCGAAAGAAGTACTGAAGAATTCATCCACATAGCACCCATGGTGAGCACGGGTTAGTTTTTTGAGGGTCTTTTTACCAAAATGCAAGAAGGTTGAAGGAGAGATTAAAAAGGCTCTGCCTTGCTGTTTGGTGCATGTAACTGCTCATCTGATATCTGATCTGATTAATGTTGATGTTTGTTCCTCTCTGCAAACTGGCTGGTGTGCAGTTCGACCCTTCATGCCATCAGGATGCTGCGTGCATTGCATTTGCATTGCAGAGAGGATGATTATGGAAGTCATGTTTAAGACTTTAAGTCAGTGTTGCTAAGTTAGTTTTGAGTTCAACAAGTTGCACATGCTCATCTCCCTGTGCAAGAGAACATCATCATCATCCTCTGTTTGACGGGCCTCCATCTGCTTCCATCCCTCAGGTAATTGCAGTGTGGCTATTTAAGACTAGAAGACTAAACCAACAATAATCTTCTGGTGATCGGCATTTCATAGGTTCTTGCTGTAGGTGTACCAATATAATGTACCATGGCGCCTTCTGCAAACTATCCATCAATTATATACTTTCATGCTTGCTGCAAAAACTTGTGAGCTGTTTTTCAGCATCATTTCGGCCTGCTTCTTATGAAGGATCTGACCACCATCCTCCTTTTCTCCACGACAGAAAAACACAACTGTTATTTACATTTCAGCTCACGCATGAGTCAAACAAGTGTCTCAGTAGAGGTGCCTAGGAGAAACGCCTGTGCAGCTGTGCTCACGCCTAATAGTTAGACAAACAATTGCATACATGCCAAAATAACAATCTGCTAGGCTTCACCCTGTCTCTGTGATGTGTATAGTTCAAATGGCACGCAATGCATGCCTAGCAGACTGACGAAGGAACAGCCATTCGCTCAGGATGGACGGCTGCAGCTTAAATCAACAAATTGATCAACACATCTGCAGATCAACAAACACAGCAGCTAGAGACAGAGATGAAGTTCTCTGGTAAATTGAAATGACATGGCGATGGTCAATACCAAGATATCAACTAAGTTGAATGCGAGAAAACACTATCTCAGGCACCACTCCTTGCAGGTGCCGACAGGTCGCACAGACGCAATGCAATGCAACACAATGCAATGGTTTACACAATTCTGTTAAATTCTGACAGCTTGCCGATGCACAACGACAGTATTTCACACGAATTATGGAAAAACCTACAAATCGGACCTAGTCCAGTTCTGTCAATCTCCTAACTTGCAAACAGCACAGATCACTAGCAGGCAAGCATTTTCAGTCAACGACGAACGCCGTCGCAACCAGCAACGCCATAACTGCAAGGAGATAGCCGTTCAGTGTTGCAGAAGAGACTGCTGAGCTTGATGAGCCATGAGGTTTCTGAGCCCTGGAGGGGGGAAAAACAGCTGAAGCATTAGTCATTGCTCCAGTATGGTCACCCTGCAAGAAGCTACTATCCAACAAAGCACATAAGCAATAGATTACTTCTGCTTATCCTTGAGGAGGCCACAGTAGAGAATGTTATCTGGAGCCACCATCTCAGTAACATTATAGCCTCCTTGGGGATCCAGGACCCTGATATAAGTCTCCTGGCCAAGGTACCATGTGTCGAGATTTTCGGTGCGCACGTTCCAGAAACCTGGGCTGTCAAGTGACAGTAGGACAGCAGTCCATGCTCCAGGAAATACCTACAGTGTGTGGTGGTAACATGTTAGTTAGCTGCAGGCAACACTTTCAGAACCGATGTCTACGTAGGGTATTAGGGTGCTTCATCAAGTAAAAGTAACACTTGCATCCAGTAGCTGATGTACATAAGACAGTGAGCACTAGGTTAAGTCAAAACCGCATGTCTTCACATGAAACGGTTTATCGAAATGACATGCACATTCCACAAATACCTGAGTGGTGCAACGAGAAACACCATCCCACTTGTTGTATGTCCCACGGCTATTCTCGGTCCACTCACCATAGTCCATCCTGTTTGCAGCATGCAAATGGTTCAGTATATAGGGCCCTAGGTTGTGCTGATCATCGAATGAAACGAAGATTTATAAACTGTGCTTACCCTACAACCCAAAATGCATAACCATCAATATGGTAGGTCTGAACTTTTGTGTCATTGTTCTGGAATACAATTTCCATGAAGTTTTTGTACGTGGAATTGATGATAGAAGATCCAACCACTGGCGGTCCATCACTTGGCATAGTGGGGAAATCAAGTGTATAGACTCCTTCCTTGTGATAAAGATCAGCCAATCTCATGGGAGTATCAGGTGGGGAATAAGAGATACCGTTCAATGTAGTCCTCTTTTTGCCATTGATGGTAACAGGTGGCTCATTCCTCAGCTTGTACACTTGGCTCACATCAATAGAGCCATAGTGAAATGAACCTTGAGGGTTAGGACGAGCAGCACCGGTGCTCACATTCATCCTGAAAAAAGGGGGGTTTGAGTCTTAGTGCATACATTATCCAGAAATATATAGCGGTGCATGTGTAGACCATGAGTTTTACAAATTAGCTGATAATGTCACACTTTATGGATTTATTCTAGTAGACTGCAGATAAGAAACATTGAGCATGAAGATTTCAGACATCATTACACCAGTATTGATAACAAATGGAAGTTTCTACAATGAATCTATCCAGAACAGATATGCTCAATTACAAGAAAAGATTTTCACAGAAAATTCCCACATCAATACACCCCAAATGTTAACTCATGATACAGCAAAGGAGGTGTATTACATTCAAAATAGCTCATGTTCATGATTCATACAGCAAATCATACTTCACCAAGGTCTCTTGAAGGTCAAGATACCGAAAATACATGTTGAAGGTACATAGAGGGGTAACCGAAAGGCCATAGAAAGTTAAGGGGGAAACCCAATAAAAGCATCTAGATTAGTTGTTTTATACAACAGTACTGCATGACATTAGTTGGGTACAGCCAAACACTATAGGTATAAAAAGCATCATAGCACATGACAGGTATATAAGAATAGTTGTATTATTAAAGAAAAACATCAGCACATTAGGCATTCCTAATGGCTAATACCAATGCATATGATCATTTGGATGGTTAGAGATTGAACAAAAGGGATTATTTTATACAGACCTGATTGACCGTGCCTGATTCATCGAGAAAGTTTTGTCATAGACATCATTTGGTGGATCAGGAAGAGGACCAGATGCTTTTCCCTTTGAATTTGAGTAGTGCAAAATCGCAACACCAGTGACTCTTTTCCAGAGTGATTCGTTCACAAACCTAGCACTGGCTACAATGTAATAATCACTGCTGGCGTTCTGATCCATGGTTATCAAGAATGAGTAAGACTGCCCCACATGGATGTCCAGATTAGTGAAATTTTGCTTCATTGTGTATGAACCCTCTGTCTCAACAAGTGCCAAGTTGTGGTTCTGGATCCTGAAGTTCAAGCTTGTAGAGACACCCACATTGTGGACACGGAAACGATAAGTTTTCCCTGTTGTTAAGCTGAAGCTGTCAGTTATGACAATTATGATGATGAAATAAAGCAAAACCACCATGTCTCATGCAAAACAGATTAGCAAATCAATCATAATATAAAACACATCCAGCAATAGAATTCGAAACCAAACTGTTTTTGCTATCATCACTTCATCAGTTAGTATGGCATATGAAGTGACAAGAAAGGGATCAAATTTAACAGTGCAGAGTCTATGGTGATGAATTTAATCACCTGGTTCGACATTGATCGTCTCGCACTCGATGCCATCTGGAACGAGGGAGTCATTGTACCTATATGGCCCCTTGCCATTCATCAGAACACCATCAGGCATCCCAAGTTCCTTCCCATCATCAAGCATCTTCCTCAGGTCCTAAACAGGGCAAAGGCAATCAATGTTCCTTGAAAACTGGAAAAATATGTCATGGCATCTTACAATGAAGCCAGCGAATTCTCCCCCTACCGTGTGGTTCTTCTTGTACCAGTCCCCAATAAACAATGTGAAGTCCCCATCTGGTGTGTCAAATGGGACTGAGATCACCGCCCGGTTGTTGACAGTGATACCTCCAAAACCCCCAGCAGCACGTTGCATGTTAAGGGATGGAAAGTAGAAGAAGCTTCCAATCTGGTCTTTGACTTGGAAATTGTAGGTCCAATTCCAACCTGGTGGTATCGGGCAGTTTGTGCCAAGAACTCCATCTTGCCAGCAATTCTTCCGTTGCTGGATCCCATCCCTGGGTTATTTATGAAACATAGAGAAAAAGACTTGAGCTTTCGTTGTGGAGGCAGCTAATGAGATTAAATTGAAGGGACCCATAACCAAAAGTCTATAAAATAGGCTGTCAAGATTGAAACTTTTGAGGGTGTTCACCAAGTGATGAGCAGGGGCTCGTCCAAGCTGTTGAGCACATTGACAACCACATTGTAGTTGGTGGTGATGTTGACGATGGGGCCAGGGAACTTCTTGTTGACAGAAATCACCTGGATTTTTTTTACAAACATAAAAACAGTTGAGACTGGATGGGCTGGGAAAGCAAGTGCAGACAATCAAATCCACTGAAATCGCAACGACTCAAAGCTACAGATTAGCCCGGGCCGGGAGCCTACGGGAGCGGAGTGGGCGTCTAGTGTAGATCTGAATGGCGTGCCTACTGCAGGTGCAAGGAGCAGTAAAAAATCGAAATTTGCAGGCAAAGACTAACGGTAACCAACCGCGTATTATTACAGGCAAAAGGAATGAATCTTTGATGAGCGAGAAAAAGGCAAGCAAGTCCTGGCAACCAATTAAAACATTGGGAAAACTGGTCGTTGCAACTCGCGAGAAGAAATGAAAGCCATTGCTGAATGTTGATGAAAAGAAAAGGGGGAAGAGCTGTGGAGCAACCCTTGGTAGGATGAAGCGTGAGGTAAGATCACGAATCAAACTAGGGTGCCGGGGGGAAACAAATGTTTTGAGAGACGAATGAGGAAAACACGGCAAATCCCGCCCCAAAAACGGCGTGGGTTAAAAAAAGAGATCTTTGGTGAAGGGAGGAAGGATAGTTGATAGTGATGGAGAGCAGCGGGCAACAATCCAGTCAAGATGAAAGGAAAATGAGGAGAGGGATGACCTGCTGCGGCACCCCGAGAGGGGATGCGGTGATGTAGGAGACGTCCCAGTCGAAGAAGGCGTAGGGGTCGGCGGCGTGCGCGAGGGAGGCGAAGGCAAGGAGGTGGAGGAACGCCGCCGCCGCCGCAGCAGCAGCAGCCGCCATGCTTGATGCTTGTGCTTCGCCTCCGGCTGTGAGTGCGCGAGGGTTTTTGGAGCGGAGGTGACCACCTTGTCTCCTGTAAAGTGCGAGCAGCTGCCTGTACTTGACACAGCAATAGTCAATAGACCAATGGCGGATTAGCCGGGCATCATGTGAGCTTTATTTGAACATTGCAGAATGATTGTATTCTTAACCCAGGCCAAGACAAGATTTTTGACATAGAAAATGTGAGTACTGGTGTTGTCTGTTGACTAGCTCGTGTGATTGATAGACCTGTTGGTTTCAAGTTGGTCCCCTGTTCTGTTCCCGCTCATGCAGCATATACGTATGGCAGGACGAGAAGAAATACGGTAGAGCTCGAACTTCAAGATTTATATTGATACGGAGTTTATATAATATAATAAAATAATTTTAATTTTAATTTTTAGTTTAAAATAAAAACTAAATTATTCAACTAAATACTCTCGATCTATCTACAATTTCAGATATAGGATTTTTTATAGTTAAAGTTAAACCAGCTCTAAAAAATTATGGATTTAAAGTTATGTCAAACGAGACCGAAGATGTGTTGTTGCAGAGTAGTTTTCTTTTCAGGCCACAGAGCATAGCGGATACATATGATCAAATGTATGTATTGGGATACAAAGCCTCACAACATCATCGGTCAGATAATCTAGAACTAGAAGAAGGCTTGCCCAAAACTTGCTTCTTTAATTTAAGAGAAAATTATTTTATAGCATTAAAAGTGGACTAGTACCAAGTAATACCACTAAAATTTTAGAGATCCAATATATACCACTAGATTATCAAAAATCTCTCACCAATACCACAACTTTGACTGTAGTCTAATTTTTTCCATTTCTTGCCATGTGAAATTATCAAACTAGCCATGCTAAAACACTAGTAAGAAAAAAAAAGCAGAGATAATGCAAAAGATGGAAGGGTTTTAGCTATTTGGCAAAAGGTTGCAAAGAACTGGAGTGGGTTGACCTATAGACCCTAATAACATGTTTCCACCACCTAAAGCTAAGAAAAGGTATATGCAAAGCTCAATAACTATGTCATTAGCATATTTTGCAGCAATAGTTTAGTAAATTCGCATGGCAAGTAACCGGAGAAATTAGACTGCAGTCACAGTTATGGTATTGGTGAGAGATTGGTTAATAATTCAGTGGTATAGATTGCAGCTCTAAAATCTTGATGGTATTACTTGATACCGATTCACTTTTGATACTATAGATATGATTTTCTCTTAATTTAATTGTTGGGCCTTACTTGCACTGATGGATGGATTTTTTTTCAGATGTACGGTAGGAGTGTGAGTATGGCTCGAAGGCAACCATTTCTCTAAAGCTCAGTGCCCCACTTGATACATAGTTATGGATAAAAGCAGATCGGATTGTTGTAGGATATGGATACCAGATATAGATAAGAAATCGTCGTGATCCGATATATATAGATTTATATTTAGATAATCTGGGTAACTCGTATTTGGATTAATTAGAACAAAAGATCTAGTAAGCTCAACACCTTATTGCCCTATGCTATCTTGCCCGTAGGAGAAGTGAGAATAAAGAAAGAAACAAAAAGAAAAGAAAAATGTTTTCTATAAAATTTCTAAATTTTAGAAATTTTGCAGATTGGGGGATTTCCAAGGTTAAAAATCTAACATTTCCTCTTAAATCTTAAAAGAAAGAGAATCTTTCAAAATATTTTGTAATTCAAGAAAATTCTAAATTTGAAGAACATTCTAATTAAAAATATATTATTTTATGTATATCTACATGATTGCAAGTAATAAAAGATCATTTGTATTCCATAGGATGGTAAAATACATAAAAAAAACTATATATACAGATGGTTTTATTTTTCGATAAATAGCCGTAACTATATTGTTTCTGATTCATACTTGAATCTGTTTCTAAATCTAAATCTAAAAAAATATAAAAACTAAATATAATATCACTGTCGAAGCCGTGTCATCACCGATTTTTTGCACTGGCAAGCCTACTTTCTTGTGACCGACAGGTGGGCCCCCAGTGGCAGAGTCCTCCTCTCGCGCGCCACGACCAAACTCCTTAAACCCTAGCCGCCGCCGCCGCGGCGCACGTACGCCATGGCGACCCTCAAGCGCAAGGCAAGGAGGAGGAGCGCCGCCGCCGCAGCAGCAGCAGCAGCCATGGTTGATGCTTGTGCTTCGCCTCCGGCTGTGAGTGCGCGAGGGGTTTTGGAGCGGAGGTGACCACCTTGTCTCCTGTAAAGTGCGAGCAGCTGCCTGTACTTGACACAGCAATAGTCAATAGACCAATGGCGGATTAGCCGGGCATCATGTGAGCTTTTATTTGAACATTGCAGAATGATTGTATTCTTAACCCAGTCCGAGACAAGATCTTTGAGATAGAAAATGTGAGTACTGATGTTGACTGTTGACTAGCTACTGTGATTGATAGACCTGTTGGTTTCAAGTTGGTCCCCTGTTCTGTTCCCGCTCACGCAGCATATGTATGGCAGGAGAAGAAAGACATACAACTCTAATTTCAAAATTTATATTGATACGAGGTTTATATAATATAATAAAACAGTTTAAATTTTATTTTTAGTTCAAAATAAAAATTAGATTACTCAACTAAATACCCTTAATCTATTCACAATTCCAAATACATGATTTCTTAGAGATAGTTAAACCAGCTCTAAAAAATTCTGAATCTAAAGTTGTGCCAAATGAGACCGAAGACGTTTTGTTACAGAGTAGCTTTTTTTTCAGGCCACAGAACAGAGTGGATACATATGATCAAATGTATGTATTGGGATACAAAGCCTCACAACATCATCAGTTAGTTAATCTGAAACTAGAAGGAGACTTGCCTAAAACTTGCTTCTTTAATTTAACAGAAAATTATTTTTATAGCATTAAAAGTGGACTGGTACTACTACCAAGATTTTAGAGATCCGATATATACCACTAGATTATCAAAAATCTCTCACTAATACCATAACTATGACTGCAGTCTAATTTTTTCCGTTACTTTTTGAGGATATCAAACTAGCCATGCTAAAACACTAGTAAGAAAAGAAAGCAGAAATGATGCAAAAGATGCAAGGGTTTTAGCTATTTGGCAAAAAGTTGCAAAGAACCAGAGTAGGTTGACCCGACAAACCCTAATAACATGCTTCCATCACCTAAAGCTAAGAAAAGGTACATGCAAAGCTCAATAACTATGTTATTAGCATATTTACAGCAACCACATGGGTAGTTTAGTAATTTCGCATGGCAAGTAACCGGAGAAATTAGAATACAGTCACGGTTCTGGTATTAATGAGAGATTTGTTAATAATCCAGTGGTATATATTGCAGCTCTAAAATCTTAGTGGTATTATTTGGTACTGATCTATTTTTGATACTATATATGTGATTTTCTCTTAATTTAATTGTTAGGTCTCACTTGCACTTGCACTGATGGATGGATTTTTTTTCAAATGTAAGGTAGGAGTGTGAGCATGGCTCGAAGGCAACCCTTGCCCTGAAGCTTAGTGCCCCACTTGATATGTAGTTATGGATAAAAACATATCAGATTATTGTAGAATATCGATACCGATATAGATAAGAAATCATCGTGATCCGATATATATAGATTTATATTTAGATAATCTGAGTAACTAGAACAAAAGATGTATTAAGCTCAACACCCTATTGCCGTATGCTATCTTGTCCGTAGGAGAAGTGAGAATAAAGAAAGAAATAAAAAGAAAAGAAAAATATTTTCTATAAATTTTCTAAATTTTAGAAATTTTGCAGATTGGGGGATTTCTAAGGTTAAAAATCTAACATTTCAAAATATTTCAAAATATTTTGTAATTCAAAAAAATTCTAAATTTGAAGAACATTATAATTAAAAATATATTATTTTATGTATATCTACATGATTGCAAGTAATAAAAGATCATTTGTATTCTCAAACTGCATGTAGGATTGTAAAATAGAGAAAAAAACTATATGTACAGATGGTTTTCTTGTTCGGATAAATAGCTGGAACTATATTGATTTTGATTCATATTTGAATTTGTTTCTAAATCTAAATCTAAAAAAAATATAAAAAATAAATATAATATCACTGTCGAAGCCGTGTCGTCACCGATTTTTTTGCCCTGGCAAGCCTACTTTCTTGTGACCGACAGGTGGGCCCACAGTGGCAGAGTCCTCCTCTCGCGCGCCACGACCAAACTCCTTAAACCCTAGCCGCCGCCGCCGCGGCGCACGTACGCCATGGCGACCCTCAAGCGCAAGGCCCAGGAAGACCACCTCGCCTCCCCTCCTCTCAAGACCGCGCGCGCTCAAGTCGCCGAGTCACCCGCCTCTGCCGCCGCCGCCGCCGAGCCCGTCGCCTGCGTGCACGACGTCTCCTACCCCGAGGGCTACGACCAGTCCGCGCCCGCTTCCCACCTGCTCAATGGCGCCGCCGAGGGCGCGGCGCCCGCCAAGACCTTCCCGTTCCAGCTCGACCCCTTCCAGGCCGAGGCCATCCGATGCCTCGACAACGGCGAATCCGTCATGGTACCTCCAACCTAATTTCCGCCCCTCTACCCAACAAGCAAGCAAAGTTTGTTTCTTTACTTGTTCCGTCTGCTGGATTACGCGACTTCTACGGGTCTCGTTTTGGTTTGCTTTGCCTAGAGCATGATGCTTAATTTCGGCAGTTTTACTACTTTCTGGGGTTGCCCTGCCTGCACATACGTTTCAGTATGAATTAGTCACGCTCTAGGTGTTCCTCCTCTTCTGATAACGCAACCCGTTGCTTGAATTGGGCAGTTTTCAGGTGCTTTGGTGTTGTCCATCTCATGGGTTCAGTGAACAGATTGTGTCAATCGTTGGCTTGCTCCCTTCCCCTCACATTAGGGTCTGTCTGATGATGAATTATGCTTAGGCTCAAGGAAATTTCAGCGGTTTAGATTTTGTACGTTTAACCTTTAGAAACTTATGAAAGGCCACCCCAGAAGTTTGCCAATTTAGTTCATTCTGTTAAGATAAGTGCCTTTATTCATACTAGAGTTTTTAAACTATATAGTTTGTTGGGGAATTGTTTCGTTTTCAGCATTTTTCCGATGTATATACTGACAGTGTATGCCACTTCTGTTGGATTTTAAATTGTCTGTGCTTGTCTCTCAACTCCTGTTGATCACTCTATACTTTGCTTTCATGGGGGTTTACAGGTTTCGGCTCACACATCAGCTGGAAAGACAGTGGTTGCATTGTATGCAATAGCAATGTCTTTACGTAATCAGCAACGAGTCATCTATACATCTCCAATCAAGGCTTTGAGCAATCAAAAGTACAGAGAATTCAAAGAAGAGTTCTCTGATGTTGGTCTCATGACTGGGGATGTTACTATTGAGCCAAATGCATCTTGTTTGGTATGACATCCTTAGGATTTTTGAAATCATCCATCTATGTTCAGTGTGCTTGTTAACTTAAATCTTGCTCTGAAAATGCAGGTCATGACCACGGAAATTTGGCGTAGCATGCAATATAAAGGATCAGAGGTCATGAGGGAAGTAGCTTGGATTATATTTGATGAAGTGCACTACATGCGTGATAGAGAGAGAGGAGTGGTGTGGGAGGAGAGTATAGTAATGGCTCCCAAGAACTCACGGTTTGTGTTCCTCTCAGCTACCGTGCCTAACGCCAAAGAGTTTGCTGATTGGGTGGCTAAGGTCTGTTGTCCTGCTTCCCTGCTTCCCTTCCCTTCCCTATGACCTTATTGATTTCACAGATGATGCCATGTTTTTATTTTCCAAGTGTCCAAATAATCTACTTGTTGGAACACATTTGCTGATAAGCATGATCAAGCATTCACCAGCATTTTCAGCTCATGTGCTTTGACCAATGACCATAACATAGTATTTTATTTTGCAGGTACATAAGCAACCTTGTCATATAGTATACACTGACTACCGGCCTACACCTCTCCAACACTACATATTTCCTTCTGGAGGTGATGGCTTATATCTGGTAGTTGATGAGAAGAGCAAATTCAGAGAGGACAGTTTTCAGAAAGCTTTGAATGCTCTCGTCCCTGCCAGCGACAAGGATAAGAAGGAAAATGGGAAGTGGCAGAAAGGTCTCTTGACAGGGAAACCTAGTGAAGAAAGTGACATATTCAAGATGGTAAAGATGATAATTCAGCGTCAATATGACCCTGTGATACTTTTTAGCTTTAGCAAAAGGGAGTGTGAATTTCTTGCTATGCAGGTATGCGTTCCTTTGTAGATTATTCATCGATTTAGTGAAAACATGTTTTTATTGATTCTAGGACAAAAAGAGGCTGATTAGTTTAGTTTGACTCCCCACTTGTATGCTATAGATGGCTAAGATGGACTTGAATGATGATGATGAGAAGGCAAATATTGAAACCATTTTTTGGAGTGCTATGGATTTGCTTTCAGATGATGATAAAAAGCTTCCTCAGGCAAGTTGTTCTATATGCCATTATTCATTGTCCATCATTCTACTTATTGGAAACTGAGCCATTGAATTTTTTCAACAGGTCTCAAATATGCTTCCTATATTGAAACGTGGCATTGGTGTACATCATTCTGGTCTGTTGCCCATTTTAAAGGAAGTGATTGAGATACTCTTCCAAGAGGGCCTTATCAAGGTTAGCATATTATATTATTGCATGAATTACATGACTTCTTCAGTTCCCATTATTCCCTAACCTTAGAATTACATGACTTTGCCTATGAAACAATGATAGTTAGAAGCAAATGTTTTGATTTAAGTTTTACATTTGTACTTCAAGATAATACTGCAGTAACTGCACACCTTGAAATGTGTTGGATTGCCCACCTAAGAACTTATATTCTGATTGCTGCGACCATACTGTAGTTTCACGGTAAAGATTAAGCATTTTTATTGGCTTTGCAACCAACAAATGCATATTATATTTAGGTTAGTTATTTTCGGCTTCCACACTCAATAGCCCTGTAGGTTTTGAATAGAGAAGGAGAGATCTAAATTTTATGAAGTGCCCATTTTCTTTATCTTGCTCAGTTGCTCTATAAAATGATAATTCCAACTATTTATATTATTTGAATCAAAGCGACTGTCTGCTCTGCTTTTGTATGATTGTATCCATGACATTCAATCCTTACTTTGAGAAATACTCACATACACTTGGTGTTATAGTGCTTGTTTGCCACAGAAACATTCAGTATTGGTTTGAACATGCCTGCAAAGACGGTTGTGTTTACCAATGTGCGAAAATTTGACGGTGATCGATTCAGATGGTTGTCAAGTGGAGAATACATCCAGATGAGTGGTCGTGCCGGTCGCAGAGGCATTGATCAGCGGGGTATCTGTATTTTGATGGTAGATGAGAAAATGGAACCGTCAACTGCCAAAATGATGCTAAAAGGAAGTGCTGATAGTTTGAACAGGTCCGTATCATGTATTCACTGCTTATACTTGGTATTCAGCCTGGCCTAATGATTTAAATGGAAAAACATGGGCTCACGACTGGGATTGTCTGATTAATACCTAAGTTGACAATAACTGTGCATAAGACGATTGGATGCCAGGCCAATCCTGATTACGATTGCAGATTGTGTTGTCCATGCATTCTAGGCCAGTTCCTGGGATCCAAAAACCTTGTGCTGTCATATTACTGTTTAAGTTCTCATTTGATAATTGATATATATCTTTGTTGGACTTTTATGTTTCTTATAGTTGCTTGACTGCAAATTTTTTTCTGGTTTGCATGGTTCTTATGTGAATTGTGATTACCCCCTCTTGATCAGTGCCTTTCATTTGAGCTACAACATGCTATTAAATCAAATACGCTGTGAGGATGGTGATCCAGAAAAGCTTCTTCGCCATTCATTTTTCCAATTTCAATCTGATCGAGCTCTCCCTGATCTTGAGGTTTGTTGGCATTGTTTATGTGTTTTTTCAATGAAGTGACATGAATTTTGTTTATGATTTTGAGCATGATGATTTCATGAGCAAATTACAAACTGGCCTCTGCCTAGTATCCAGTGTAGAGAGCAATTCAAAACAAGAATACATGCCAGTAAACTGTCTAGTGCCACCTATATTGGTGTCCTAGAATCACAATTAATAGCAGTTAAACTAGCATAAAGATCCAGTTACTGAAGCATTATATTTAAACTTATCGTGCCACTCTGTTTTGTGCAGAAGCAAGTCAGGGAACTGGAATTAGAGAAAAAATCCATGGTTATTGAGGAGGAGGAGAACCTGCAGAGTTATTATGATCTCTTACAGCAGTATAAAAGTTTAAAGAAGGATGTCCGTGATATTATACATTCTCCAAAATATGTTCTACCTTTCCTGCAACCAGGAAGGCTTGCTTGCGTTCAATACTGTACTGATGAGCAAGCCACCTTCTCTATTGATGAAAACGTCACATGGGGAGTTATAATAAACTTTGAAAAGGTGAAAATCCATGGTGAAGGTACATATACTTGACAGAAAAACTGATCCAACCTATTTCTATTATTTCTGTTGAAGTAGTTTTTCCTCAAGTTGTTTCGCAATGCAATTCAACTGTATAACTATATAAGTCTTGTAATTAAACATTTTAAGGTGGATATGGAACTGAAGTTTAGGCTCTGACAGAAGATAGACCTGCTGAATAACCAATGCTACAGTCCTGTTGATAAAAATAATCACTGCTACAAAGTTTCAAATTTTATGACTGCACTTATTTTCTCTGGTTTTGCACTTATGTGAATGAGCTTTGATCAACTGTGGCAGATCTATAGCCTGTCTTGGAACTGTTGTGCACTTACTGACAGGAGTGTAAGAGTTAGGATCTCATTTTGACAAATTGCATTTCATGTATCTCATTACGATCAACTCCACAACACTGAAACACACAATAGGAACAGTTTATAGCAAGTATGTCACTCCTTACTCCTGGCTTCTGTTTTTTTTTTTCAGATAGGAGGCCTGAGGATTCTGATTACACAGTTGATGTCCTTACAAGATGTTCCGTAAATAAGGACAAAAATGGAAAGAAGACAATGAAAATAGTTCCTCTGAAAGACCACGGAGAACCACTTGTGATTTCCTTGCCACTTTCTCAGGTTATATCCTTTTCCTATTTGACCGGTGAACTTTTTATCATATAACCATTTTATCACAATGTGAAGCTGTTCTTTTTTCTTTTCTTTTATTTTTCTGTATATGTGTGTCTAATTCTCAATTGAATTGGATGATACAGATTGATGGACTAAGCAGCATTCGGATGCACATACCAAAGGATCTTTTGCCTGTAGAAGCTCGAGAAAACACCTTGAGGAAGGTTGACGAAGTTATTTCCAGGTTTGCTAAAGATGGGATTCCTTTATTGGATCCAGAAGAGGATATGAAAGTAAGAAAAGTTCATGCATGACACTACTGTCAGTTCCGCTCAATTTATGTGGTTCTAACAGTTTTTTCCTTCTCAGGTACAATCAAGCTCTTTCCGAAAAGCTACAAGAAGAATAGAAGCTCTTGAAAGATTATTTGACAAGCATGATGTCCGCAGTTCTCCAAATATCCAACAAAAAATGAAAGTGTTGCATGCTAAGCAAGAATTATCTGCCAAAATAAAGTCCTTGAAGAAAACAATGCGATCTTCCACTGCTTTAGCCTTCAAGGATGAGCTCAAGGCCCGAAAACGGGTTCTCCGGAGGCTGGGGTAATGCATCAATGCATCCTTTGACGCGTAAAATGGAGTTTATGTTCTGATACTGTGCTTATTTGGAATTTACAATGAAGAGTCTAGTCTAAAAGTCTAATATTTTATTATTTTACATGCATAGCATATGTCATGTTTGTGACATAAGTTTTGCTGTTCTGGAGTCCAATTACTGGGTAGTAAGCTTGCTGCAGAATTTTAACCATCATTCTACCAGGATGCCAGATAAAAAATGGCAAACTCGTAGCATAATTACATAACCAGCGCACTATTGTATCATATTATCAAATTAGAAACACCATACACTATCCCAATTGCCATGTCCAAAGCTAGTTGCATGTCAATTTAGAATACTGCATGCATTCTTTTCTAAAGAAATATGAATTCTTAACAGAGTATCAACTCTGACAGATACATTACAAGTGAGGATGTTGTGGAAGTGAAGGGCAAAGTAGCATGTGAGATAAGCACAGCTGATGAGCTAACATTGACAGAGCTTATGTTTAGTGGCACTTTGAAGGATGCCACTGTAGAGCAGATGGTGGCACTGCTTTCTTGCTTTGTTTGGCAAGAAAAGCTTCAGGGTGCTCCAAAACCAAGGGAGGAGCTTGACTTGCTGTTTTACCAGCTGCAAGAGACAGCTAGAAGGGTTGCTAACCTTCAGCTTGAATGCAAGGTAATTAATATAACTAAACCCTCATGTGTTTTTTTTGTTGACCATATTGTACAGTAGCTAAATCAAATGTTCTCCTACCGCTGATGACAGATCCAAATTGACGTGGAGAATTTTGTCAACTCTTTCCGGCCTGACATAATGGAAGCTGTGTATTCATGGGCCAGAGGGTCCAAATTCTATCAAATCATGGAGATGACCCAAGTATTCGAGGGCAGCTTGATCAGGGCCATCAGGAGGCTCGAGGAGGTTCTGCAGCAGCTGATTCTTGCATCGAAATCGATCGGGGAAACCCAATTAGAGGCAAAACTTGAGGAGGCTGTCAGTAAGATCAAGAGAGACATCGTGTTTGCAGCATCTTTATACCTGTAGCATGGCTTGATGCTATCAAAACACCAGTTCATGGCTTCTCTCGAGCTGCCTGGTTCACTGCTAAAACTGAGCAGTGCCTTGGCAGAGAAAATTTTGTGGGCAATATGTAGGTGATAACTAAATTCCATTTGGATTTGCCCCGCAAATCCAAATTTGTATCCATTTTTTGTTCATGTATACAGAATTACACATGTAATGAAAACCTTGTTAGTGGCTTCCAGTGCGCCTAAGCTCGATCATGCAGCTCCAAGCTTAATTAGCTCCAATGCATATGCATATGCCTTAAATGGAGTATTAATGTTATGTGCTCTAGGTTAATTTTTGTTTAATCGCCCTGCCTGCATGCCACTGTATATATCATATAATATGCATGAATGTATGTATGTTTCTGTTACTATTACCGTGGATTAATTAATGTCAAAGACACTGCTTGCATGTCAATCCGAATTAATAATATAAGATTGACTAGAAGTACCCCATAGCATGTCATCAAATATTAGATGCTAATTACTGCATGCCCTTTTAAATTCAAAATTTATTCAAAATACAGTAGCAATGCCAAATTACTAAAATGTCACTTTGAAATATATGTAATATTATTGAACTTCATTACTCATTACTGCATTCTTTATTCAATCATTTTTAGGCCTACATTTATCCACTTCCATAAGTGTATTATGATATTTTTTATATATCTCCTCAATACTCTCAAATATAGCGGACGGTCTGATAAATACTATACTGGCAATAAAACAAGACATGTATCGAAGCGTATAAATACATTTATATGTACGTACTTGTCTCAATCAAGTTTATTCATTTCAATGTGTGTATATCTCTCTCTTACAATTAATGTATTAGCTTAATCATACATATTAAGCTAATTAAGCACACGGTAATTAACTTATTATATTTACAAGCCATGCATAAAAATAGAGTACCAAAATTAACAAGACATAGAGTACAATACGCAATCTGCAGGTAGTAGACGCCATATATGCATCAAATTAATACATACATACATACATACATACATACATACATACATACATACATATATATATATATATATATATATATGTATGTATGTATGTATATGTATACGTATATATGTGTATATGTATAGATAGAGAGTTAGAGGGCGAGAGCTTGGCAGTATCCCCAGAGCGTCTCCGCGGATTGGCGAAGCCTCTTGTTCTCCTCCTCCGTCAGCACCAGCTCCGCCGCCACGCCGAGCACGCCGGCGCGGCCGAGGCGCGCCGGGAGGCTGAGGAAGAGCTCGCGGTCGGGCGGGACGCCGCGGACAAGGCCCTTGGCGAGGACGGACACGGGGTGGATGCGGCGCTGGTCGCGGAGGAGAGACCAGGCGAGGTTGGCGACGGAGTAGCCGATGGCCCACGACGTGTACCCCTTGAGCTGTATCACCTCGTACGCGCTGCCCACCACCGCTCGCCGGATGCCCTCCAGTGCCTCGCCGTCGAACACCTTCTTCGTCACCGCCGACCTGTGGTTCCTCTGCAGGTGGCTCAGCACCGGCATCCCGCCCACGCTGATGCTGGAGAAGAGCGCCACTGAGCTGTCGCCGTGCTCGCCGACCATGTACGCCTGCACGTCCTGCGCGTTCACCTCCAGGTGCTCCGCCAGCAGGAAGCGGAACCTCGACGAGTCCAGGTTCGTGCCGGACCCGATCACGCGGCTCGCCGGGAAGCCCGACAGCTTCCACGCCACGTACGTCAGCACGTCCACCGGGTTCGACACGATCAGCAGTATCGACTCCGGCGACGCCTCCGCCGCCGGCGGCACGATCTTCCGGAACAGCGCCACGTTCCGCTGCAGCAGGTTCAGCCGGGTCTCGCCGGGGATCTGCCGCGCGCCGGCCGTCACGATGACCAGGTCGGAGCCGCCCGTGAGCTCAATGCCGGTGCCGGACACGATCCGCACACGCGGCAGGAAAGCCGCCGCGTGCTGCAGGTCCAGCATCTCGCCGCGCACCTTGTCGGCCACGGCGTCCACGAGGACGATCTCGTCGGCCAGGTCCTGCGTCAGTATCGTCTGCGCGATGGCCATCCCCACGTTGCCCGCGCCGATGACGGACACCTTGATGAGCCGGCGCCGTGGCGTCCTGCCGTTGCAGTCGTCCGACAGCGAGACCTGCCGGAAGAAGGACGGGCCATCGGCGTCGAAGCCCAGCTCGGACAGCGACGTCGCCTTCTTCATCTTCTAATAGCTAGCTAGCTAGCTTCTTCTCGTGTTGATCAAGACACCAGCTACTCACTTAATCGATGATCACTAGCTCACTACTGAATCGATCTAGCTGCTAGCTTTTCTTTGTGTGTACTCGTGCATGGATTGCACCAAGCAAGATGAACACCTGCTGTATTTATAGCTGAGTTCAAATTAAGTGCAACCTTCAAAGTCGGTCACACTGATAAATTTATGCATGTGTTTGTAAAAAGTTACTAGTAGTAGCATGCATGATATATACCTAATTATCTCTATATTATGGCTGTGAAAACCGAAGGTATTTTGCTGGTTTTGTAATGGCGGCATTGCTTTAATCCGTATACCTAATTATCAATCTATCGATGTGTTCTGTTCTTGATCCAGGCCACTTTAATAAAAGCTATAAGCTAGGTCTCCTTTCAAGTAAGAAATTAGTAACTTAATTAGTGGCTACCATGCATTAGACGACGCAGTTAATTTAATACTCGACACTTCTGCTGCTGAAAAAGGAGATGAAAACCACGTACTGCCGAGCAACGAGCAACAATTAAAGCAAAAAAAGGGACGATCTTGTGGCGAGATTTAACAAATCTCGTCGACCTACATATTTCACTTTCGATTTGAAACCGACGTCAATCGATTGTCTTGCTGATCGAAAACCAATGGCCGGGTAAGTGGTAACGTCGATCGTGGCGGCTACCAACACAAAGCATGCATCAATGCATCATGCATGATGTTGCAGATCGATCGATTGTATGCTGTATTGATCAAGTCTTGCCCAGATCATCATTCTGACAGTGACACGCACGCATGATATGATAATTAGTGTGCAAACCATCGACCAGTACTTAAGCTAGTGGTAGTTTAGACAGTGGTCGTGATGTTAATTAATTGTGTACGAGCTGCTGGTTTGTGTTAATGGTTCTCTTACGGAGTTGACGGCCGGTTAAACTTAATTAATTTGTTGGTTGAAAGGTTGAAAAGAATATCATAATAAGCAGCATCTCTCGTATCAGCTGGCTCTAGCGCCTAACTACTACATGAATTGGTGGATCTCTTGCCTGAACCATGCATATTCTGTCTTGACAGTGACAAAAAAAAGTTAACTTTTGATTGTTAATTTGTTCTTTCTTTATTTTGCGGCAGTAGTGGCTGAAAGTTAATTGCTATGAACTTAATTAATGTGTATTATTGACCGTCCATGGCATGAACATACATATGCCTGAATGCTAACCAAGTAATACTAATACTAATACTAGCTGCTGAATTAAATGGTTTCTGTCCAGTATGTTGGAACCGAAGATAGCATCATATATATCCCATATATGCTGTGTGCATGCAGTTCGTTCCAAGATCAACGACGGCGGCTCACGTTGACCAGTTTTTTTACCGTCGTTAGCTTGGACTAAGGAAAAATTGAAACTTTTTTACTTTGGATCAGGTGTTTTTATGAAATGTTTCTCTTTGAACCATTATTCTTTAACATGGAGTACTGTAAGGTTCTGTTCAAAACTGCACGCAAGTAGCTTATGGATTATCGCCGGAATGTTTTCTACGCTCGTAAAAAAGTATGATCTTGTGAAAATAATCACGTGAAAGTTGTCAAAATTTTCTTTTTAAATTAAGTAGTTAACTTTTTAGCATTAGATTTACTGTCGCAAACTCAATTTCACTCTTAATCCATAAACTAAGAGACTTAGAGACGTATCATTCCAACGGCAGTATAAATGTATGTATGCATATGCATCAATGAAATCGATCTTGGTTACAATAATGGGCATCCACTCGCAAAAAAGCCCAAATATATAAACAATCTTAGCCTATATAAAGGCCCATTTGATCTTGACTACTGGGCTGTAGCTCTGTTTTTGTTTTGACAGAGAGGGCTGGCCTATTGCTCGTGCATTCACTTCACAAATTTTTTATAAATAATATTTTTATCATAAAATTACATTTTTGATAGCTGATTCCAAAAAGAGGACAGCTAATACCCGGTATACCGTCCAATCATATCCGAACGGTACAGTTTAATGAAAGCCCTGTCCGAACCTCCCCCCCTGACGGGCTGTCCCCCGCGATCGAAACACCCACCCAAAATTCTCACCCGCGCAAGCTCCGGCCAAGCAACACGAGACCGCCGCGCGAGCTTCCTCCCTTTACCGTCGGCGACCTACCTCCTCGGGCGCGCGGCGCGCGGTACCTCGTCGGCGACCTCCTCCCCTTTTACCCCACGCGTTCCCGGTCGATGTGACCGCCGGCAACCTACCTCCTGTGGCGCGCAGCGCACAGTACCTCGC
>KE372722.1:253306-266054 GCA_000418225.1 Zizania latifolia | reverse complement strand
AAATTCTTCACTTCACTTCAGTTCACTAGGGTTAATCAGGGCATTTTTTTTGGAAGAGAAGGTTACAGCGATCAAAGCGATGTCATTTCGTATCGTGCTTAAGGTTAATCGCGCCCTGCTCTGCTTAACAGTGAACTGAATTGCTCCCTGTGTGATAAATGCGATAGATAGCTAGCTAACTTTGGCTGCAGCTGAGCGATCATGCAATATATAATCTGATATTTATTGATCGATGTGCTACAGTTTTTGCGTGGAAAGAAATTGTGGTGGAGTATAATCTGGGTTTCCCTTCCATTGACGAGGAGCAGAGCAGCAGCTAGGACGGCCTGCACCTCCTCCGGCGACCTCCGCCTCGGTATCATCTCGTCGCCATGTCGTGCCATCCCCACAGCACCATCAAGTCGCCGGAGCCCACCTCCGTGCTCTACAACCGCAGCCCCAGCCCTCCGACCTCCTCCTCCCTCGGCTCCTCCAAGCCGGACCCCCCGCCCCCCATCAGCGCCGACGACTGGGAGGCCGTTCTCTCCGGCGACATGCCTGCCCCCGCCATCCAACCCCAGGACAGCTCCTTCATCCGCTGGATCATGGACGCCGGCTACGCCGACGGGGACGGGGACGCCTTCGGCTTCAAAGGCCCCGCCTTTGCCGCCGCCGACCCCTTCGACTCCCTCTCCCTGCTGCCGCAGCTCCCGCCGCAGCAACCGCTTTCCTCCCAGGAGGATCTCCAACCTCAGGCGCTGGTGGATGAGCTCCTCGAGGCGGCGCGCCGCATCGACGCCGGGGACTCCACTAGCGCGGGGGGGATATTGGCGCGGCTCAATCATAGTCTCCCCTCGCCGCCGCACCCTCCTCTCCTTCGCGCCGTCGCCCACCTAAGGGACGCGCTTCTGCGCCTCCTCCCGCCCACCGCCTTCCCGCTGGAATCTGTCTCCTCGCCGCTCGACGTCCCACTGAAGCTCGCCGCGCACAAGGCCCTCGCGGATGTGTCCCCTACCGTGCAGTTCGCCAACTTAACATCCACGCAGGCGTTGATCGACGCGCTCGATGGCGCACGCCGCGTCCACGTCGTCGACTTCGACGTCGGCTTCGGTGGCCATTGGCCGCCGCTCATGCAGGAGCTCGCGCAACACTGGCGGTGCACTGCTGTGCCGCTGCCGCCGCCAACCCTGAAGGTGACAGCATTGGTCCCGCCCGGGTCGAGGCACCCCCTCGAGCTCCACCTCACCAGCGAGAGCCTGACGCGCTTCGCCGCGGAGCTCGGCATCCCGTTCGAGTTCAGCGTCATCGTGTTCGACACCCTCAGCACGTCCCCGCCCATGGGCCTGTCGGCCGCGCCCGACGAAGCCGTGGCCGTCCATCTCTCAGCCGGCTCCGGAACCTTCTCGCCGGCGCCCGCGCACCTCCGCGTCGTGAAGCAGCTCCGACCAGCCGTTGTCGTGTGCGTCGACCACGGATGCGAGCGCGGCGACCTGCCGCTCCCGCATCACGCCCTCAACCTCTTGCGCTCTTGCGCGGCGCTTCTCGAATCGCTGGACACGACAGGCGCGCCGCCGGACGTGGTGTCCAAGATCGAGCAGTTCATCCTGCGGCCAAGGTTGGAGCGCCTAGTGCTCGGCGGCGACAAGCTGCCTCCATTGCAGTCCATGTTTGCGTCCGCTGGGTTGGCGCCAGTGCAGCTCAGCAATGCGGCGGAGGCGCAGGCCGAGTGCCTGCTCAGGCGCACGGCCAACCATGGCTTCCATGTGGAGAAGCGGCAGACGGCTCTCGCGCTGTGGTGGCAGCGGTCGGAGCTCGTGTCGGTGTCGGCGTGGCGATGCTGAGCGACGCCGGCTTGGCCTTCTCTCCTAATCTTGGGTTGCAATTCTTGCAAAACCTGAGCAGCCTGGTACAGTTGTAGTATATAATGCTTGGTGTTCATCTATTCTTGCCAGTCTTGAATCTTTTCAGCTTTGGGTAAATTGATCAAAGCTGTTCCCTTTGTGATATATCAGCAGTAGCAATTGGGTGATCGAATTGATTCTTGCCTGTGAGAATTCATGCTCCATGTCAGGGTTGTACAATTTGTATTGCAATGGCGAATTGGGAGCTCTGAAAAGTGTAGCCCCCCAAGCTGTGATTTAAAATTTAACTGTTCATATTTGCAGATCTTTGTGCACATATTAGTGATTTTACACCCTTCTTTTTGCTCTTTTCTCTAGAATACATTTTGGGGGGAAACAGAGGGAAATGTCACTTGATAATTGTACATGATAAGCTTTGAGCTCCAAATCCAACACTCACTATGTGCACTGTTTTGGTTTGCATCAATCCGCTTGCAATTAAGCTGTTACTGAAACGCTGTGATTTTTCATTTCTAGTTTCTGGAAAGGGCAGCAACAATGAACAGTAGTTATGAATGTGATGTGCCTTTATTGACAGGTGACATCCATTGCACCATCTCTCTTCACTCATCAGTATTACAAATTTACAAGTTGCATCCATGTTTTATCTTGAAGGATTCTCTTGTTTTTCTTCAGTCGTAAGTGTAATTCACAAACAATGCCCCCCAACTGCATGATGTGGGGTGGTTGAGATGGCATGGAAATGGAACTGAAGTGAAGGGTAACATGTATGCATCCTCATACCTGCTAGTAAACATGGAAATGTTTCTGCTCAAGTGTCGTCGTCTCTGAGATGACACCGACATCAGATCACGTGCACACACTAACTCTCTGCTGCTTGTTTCAGTAGGCATTTAAACAACATTTGATAAGGCAGAAACTTGTAGCAAAATGTCAAAGTTTCATCTACGTCTTTGCTTGCAGTTGCTATGTCAATTGTTAGGATAGTCTTCCATTTGTTGGGCATGGTCCATAACTGCTATGTGCTTAGTCAGATCTACTCAGAGTTGCCATGGATTTTGGTAGAGCAGTTACTAACATCATGCATCCCAGAGTGCAAAAGAATTCAGAGCTAGAATTCTCAGTGGGAAAGGTGGTTCCTTTTGCCTAGATATATTGGTGTATTCAGAGAAATGTTAGAAGCTGATTTGCCTGTCCCAGAAAACTTGCATGAAATTATATAGGGAGTCATCTCTCATCTGCAGTTTATCTTTGTCCTTTTCTGTTCAGCTGCATAATTGAGGGGCTATCTGCAGTTTATCTTCAAGCAGCTAGCTTTTATCACAGTTGAAATTTGTGATCCTTTCCTGACGACAACTGCAAGATCTTTGATATACTTTTCTCACTAAACTTGATTTTTCCACTTTGGCTCTCCTTCTCTGATCCTTCACTTTCAGGATAGCACTGTCTATCTCTAGACGATTGAGACATCATTCCATCCTTTTCAAACAGAAGCAACAGGCAAGCAGTTCTTGTCCTAAATTCATCCTTGGTGTACACCATGCTTTGGAGAAGATGCATCAAATGTTTTTTGTTTTCCCCTCTTCAAACTTGATGCAGTTGAAATGCATGCACTGTGTCCTGTCTCTTGGTTTACAATGGTGATGACAATAAGTGTATGTTTGTTCAGATATATGTCTCAACATGTTCTCCAATGTGACAAGTTTGCAAAAGGTTATTCCCCTGGTTGCAATTGATCAATGAATATAGCTCAACTGGACAAGAGGGAAGAAAGAACATGACAGACCCATATTTTTGTTTGACCCTTTACTGAAAGATAGATATGATCTGACAAGGACCACTGCCTGCCATTTCTTGATTGATGATTATGGCCTCCAGAGCAGCTATTAGGACCACAAGAGACACTTCCATTGGATGCCAAAATTTTGGATGCCAAAATTTGTGGACTCAAAGTGAAGTTGTAATCAACTAAACATCTATACAATGAACCGAAATGCAGCTTAGCTACTGCTGAAATAAAAGAGGAGCATCTGCATTTGCTTCTGAACTCTGGTGCCTTGCATGTGAACTCTGCTTTACTTTACAGATTTCTCTTGCTGCTCAGGAAAGGTATTTTGCAGCCTTCAAGCAAAGTAGGATCACGGAGGCTCCCTTTCATTGGTAAACATAGATACATTTACACATGAAAGGTGTTCAGGCTGTCAACTGTTACTGTCCCTTTTTTTCTCTGAACCAGAACTTGTAACATATAATTGATTGTAACACAGGTATAACTGTCATTAGCGATTTTTCATATAATACTAGTCAATCTCCACATTCAGAACTGTGCTAGAAACGGTATACCAGAAAGATTGCATTGCTAGAGTTTTACACATTGAAAATTACCACTTAAATCCTCACACTAAAAAATTTTTGGACGATTTTACCCTCTATACATCATACTACCTCTCATTAGTAGTAGAAATTAAATGATTAAAGCATGCACATTTAATGATTAAAGAGGCTAATTTGCAAAATTGAGACCACTACAGAACGTGATGGAGACTGACATTTTTTTTCTTGAGGGACGACGGCCACCGTCTGAATCTGATGGTTAGGCTGCGCCGCATTCTGGAGCAAGCTTTCGCTAGCTGCCTCTCCTTTTTGCAGATGCCAGCCTTCTTTATGTGTGAGTCAGTGAGTGTCCTTTTACTTTTACACACCGATTAGGGAAACTAACGAGTCAAGAACATAATCAAATCAACAACAACAATACATTCTAACCAAAGGGCCTCTTTGGGGAGTTTTTGGTTCTGAGAACCAGCTAGAGAGAATATAGAAAATATAGCGTTTCGTAGCTTTTGGTTTTATTTTATTTCATTTCTAGATTCTGTGTTAGAGCCCGACCTGCTACACCACGGGTCGGCTCGCTCAGGTCGAGTCAGACCTGCTCACCCATAGATCTAATTGAAGCCACAACTTAAATTCTAGGCCTACTCAACCCAAAAGACTAGCTTGATAGGTGAGGACCACCCCTCTATTTAAGTTGTGCCATCCCACCATCGATACTCGACGTGGGACTAAACCCAACGTTCTGTAGCTGAAAGTGCATCTTGATGCATCTAAGTCTCTAATTAATTTTGGTATATTAATGATAATAGTGATCAAAAGCTACTAATTGTATTATTGAGATGAATGGAGAGATTTCAGGAAAAACGGCGTTATAATTGAATCAAATTTGGAGAAAAGCTCCGTTTAGTCCAAAATAGGCTCAAAGGCGCAAAATAATAAATTTCATATGAATTTGAGTCTAGCACCGTCGTACTATAAAGAGGGATACGTTGAAATTTGTTCCAAAACTTTGTGCTCAAAGAAAAACTTTTTTGAAACTTTTTTGGATTTATTCGAACTCATTTCAGAATTTTCCATCATGCCCGGAACTTCCGGTTCAGTCCGAAACTTCTGAAAATATGATTCTGTTTCTGAGTTTTTAATAGCCCAGAACTTCTGGTTCAATCTAGAACTTCCAAAAAATCAGTTCTGTATCGACATGTTTTTATGCCCGGAACTTCTGGACTCTCCCAGAACTTCTAAAACTATCGTTCTGTCTGGAATTATTTTTGAGGCCTGGAATATCCAAAATTATCGTTGTATTTGGATTTATGTCTGAGTCCAGAACTTCTGGACTGATCTGGAACATTCGGATTCACCTAGAACAATCGGGCCTAGGAAATCTAGAACTAACAGTTTTCTACAAGAAATTTTCAGATCGTCTATTCACCTCCCTCTATACAACTTTCAATTGATATCAGAGCCATACTCCTCTCAAAGGCCTAACCGCTTGAAGAGAAAAGATATCGGGCGTCAACCCTACCTTGAGGGATCGGGATGGTACCGGCTCAAGGTCACCCTCTGTCAGTTCTGAAAAGAATAGCGAAGATGGAACAAAAGGAGTTGCATATCCTTTTGATTATTCCAAGCTAAACCCTGGTAACAATTATATCTCTGTGCCAATGGGTCGTACATCTTACTTTGGTGGTACACACTATGCGGCATGGAGACATAAAATAAAATTACATCTTATTTCAATGCATCCAAATATTTAGAAAATTGTTTATATAGGTTTAAATATAGAAGATGCTCACACGGAAGAAAGATCATTGACTTTTAAAGAAGAGCAAGCTATACATCGTAATGCTCAAGCGGCTAGTGTCATACTTACCATATTGAGCCCTAAAGAGTTCAACAAGGTTGATGACATTGAAGAAGTCAAAGAAATATAAAAAACTTTGTAAGTTACCTATGAAGGTATATCAACCATGAGAGAGTCTAAGATCGAGCTTCTCAAAGAGAAGGTTGGAAGTGAAGACATGACCAATCATGTGGTGGTCAAGAGATTGCTCCGTGCAATAGCGCCAAGGAACCCTACCTTGGTCACCTTGATTCGAGAGCGCAAAGACTTTAAAAAGATCACTCTAAGTAATGTGCTAAAAAGAATCATAGCACACGAGCTTATAGAGAAAGAATCCAAAGAAGTCAAAGATCTTACCAAACACCATAACAACAAGGGCAACGATGTAGCACTAAAGGCAAAAAAAGGAAGAATCAAGTGACGAGAACGATGATGAAGAGCTTGTCCTATTCGTCAAGAAGTTCAAGAATTTATAAGAAAGAGTGGATTCGACAAGTACAAGAAGAAACATGATAAGTCAAAGAAGAGGCAATCCAGGAATGGTTGCTATGAGTGTGACGATATTGGCCACTTTATAGCCGATTGCCCTAATAAGAAGAAAGAAGAAGATAGCAAAGAAAGACACAAGTACAAGAAGAGGAAGAGGAGTGGTCATGTTCACATTAGTGAAGAATGGGATTCTAATTCCTAGTCCGAGTCAGAATCAGAGTCCGATTTTTACAAGAAAGGAGTCGCCACTGTCGTCATCGCCAACCCAACGCCTCCAAGACCTTCACTCTTTGAAGAGTTAAGCGACGATGACATCGTCTCTTCCAAGTCCTTCATGGATAAAAGAAAGAAGGTATCACTTATGCCTAAAGCTCTAGATAAAAATGATGCTAGTGATACTAGTGATGATGATGAATCTAGAGCTAATGAAACCATGCTTAAAACCATGAATAAACAAGGTAGAACTAAGTTCAAACAACTTATAGAAAAAATAGAGTTACAAGAAGCAACTCTTGAGAAACAAGAAGCTTTGCTAGTCTTTGAAAAAGAAAAGAATCTTGAGCTTGAGCGGCTTCTTGCTAAGAAAAAAAAGGATAAACAAATTGACTAATCTTAATAGTGTAGTCAAGGAAGCTAATGAAAACTTAGAGAAAACCCTCAAAACTCTCAATAGCGAGCTTATGATTCTAGATGAATCCAATAAGAGTTTTGAAGAGAGGATTAGGCCTCTAATGGCCTAACCCAATTCTACTCCTTTTATTGCTTCTACAAGTAATGATTGTTCTAAATGTTATAATCTTGATATCATTGCTTGCGAGACTAACATAAAGAAAATAGAGGTCATTAAGAAAGAAAATTAGAGACTTGGCACTTTGGTAAGTTATAAGTACATGAAAACCTACAAATCAAAGGATGTCCTATTCAAGACCCTCAATGCCCAAAGTAATGTCGACAAGCGTGGGTTTGGCTTTCACCCAAATGAAACCAAGCTCACCCCTAGGAGAAAGAACAAAGGTAAAGAGGTAATTAAGTTTGTGAGGGAAGGCCAAGCTCCAAAGAAGATGAAGAATAAGCGTTATGTCTCACAAGCCATTTTCTATGCCTCATATTTGATTAAGAGGAACCACCATGGTAAAGTGGTTACTCAATTTGTAGAAAATAATAATGAAAAACTATTAAAATATTTATGGATTCATAAAGTGCTTGTTACTAATGTTGAAGGACCCAAAAAGGTTTGGGTACGTAAAATAAAGACATAATTCTCTTATAAGAATATTCCTCCAATGGGTCAAGTTGAGTGATGGATAGTGGATATACCAATCATATGACTGAAGAGAAGAGAATGTTTACCTCCTTCGAGCCAAACCAAAATCCACATGAAATCATGTGTTTGGTAACAATGGAAATTGAGAGGTAATAGGTGTAGGTAAAATTACTATCTCAAATAATTTTTCAATTTTAAATGTCCTATTAGTTAAGTCTTTGAGTTATAATTTGCTTTCCATTTCATAATTATGTGAGATGGGGAATAATTGTCTCTTTTTTAATGAGGGTGCGACCGTTTTGAGAAGAAGTGACAATTCCATAGCATTCACGGGTAGATTGAAGGGAAAACTTTATCTAATTGACTAAATAGTAGATAAGGTTGAACCTAAAACTTGTCTTGTGGCTAAGTCTAGCATGAGTTGGTTATGGCATCGCCGACTAACTCATGTTGGTATGAGGACTTATCAAAACTTCTTAAAGAGGAACACATCCTATGACTAACAGATATTCTATTTAAGAAAGATAGGTTGTGTAGCGCTTGTCAAGCGGGAAAGCAAGTTAAAGCGTCACACACCGCCAAGAACATCATGATGATAAGAAGGCTACTTGAGATCCTACATATGGATCTATTTGGACCCATAGCCTACTTGAGTATCAGTGGTAACAAATATTGTTTTATTATTGTTGGTGATTATTCTCGTTTTACTTTAGTATTCTTTTTGTATGACAAAAGTGAAACACAAGGAGTGTTTAAAAGTTTTACAAGAAGAGCCCAAAATGAGTATGAAGTCAAGATCAAAAAATGAGAAGTGACAATGAGAATAAATTCAAAAGCACTCAAATTAAAGACTTTCTTGATGGAGAAGGTATCAAGCACGAGTTCTCCGCTCTATATGATCTACCTTAAAATAGAGTGGTGGAACAGAAGAATTGTACTTTGGTGGAGCCGACAAGGATAATGCTCGATGAGTACAAGACTTCGGACATCTTTTGAGTCGAAGCAATCAACACCGTCTCTACCTCACAAGATACTCAAGAAGATGGCTTACGAACTCCTAACCGATAACAAACATAATGTTTCATACTTTAGAGTTTTTAGGAGTAAGTGCTTTATCTTGAGTAAGCGGCCAAGAAGTTCTAAATTTGTATCTAAGGTAGATGAAGTATTTTTGATCGATTACGAGTCAAATGCGTAAGCCTACCGTATATTCAACAAAACTTTGGATATTGTTGAAGTCACTAGAGATGTGACATTTGATGAAACCAATGGCTCTTAAGTAGAGCAAGTTGATCCAAGTGTTATAGGCAAAGAAGAACCTCCATGTAAAGCAATCAAGAATATGCAAATGAGAGATATAAGGCCAAGAGAACAAGAACCTACGGATCAACAAAAACCTCAAGTTAAAGAAAGTCAAACCCAAGAGACTCAAGAGCAAGAGGTGTTGGATAAAGATCAAAAAATCCAAGAAAATATTGTTCAACAACCCGCACAACACCTAAGAGTCTACCAAAGCATTCAAAGAGATCATTCCGTGAACAACATCCTTGAGACATACAAAGAGGGGTAACAACTGATAGAATTGTGCCCAAGAAAATTCTGGGGGAACCGGAAGTTTCGGCTGTAGCCGAAAGTTCCGTGTTCTGGAGCATCAGAAAGTTTCGGTAGGACCAGAAGTTTCAGGTCAGTCCCAGTGTTCGATTTTCTGGACGAATCGGAATTTCCGGCTGGAGCCAGAAGTTCCGGGTTGAGAATTAATTCGATACAGAAGGTCTATTTCGGAAGTTCTGGATAGGATCCGGAAGTTCCGGTGGTCGGAAGTTTCGGTTATAGCCGGAAGTTCCGGACCACGCCAACAGATTAGATCTATTGGGCATTAATGCAGATTAAAGGCCCACGTTGGTGCACTATATAAAGAGGGGTGGGGCTAGCACGTGAAGACTGCTGTTCATTGTTACTTCACCCTAACCCTAGCCGCCACACTCTCTCTCCTCGATCACAAGGGTTGTGGTTGATCTCTTCTCGATCTCGTAAGCGGTGCTAGCACGCCGGAACAAGGTGATCCCGTCCCTGTACGTGTGGATATCGTAGAGGCACCGTTGCTGCATCGGTGCTCGTCTTCGTCCAATGGAGTTCACCGGATCGTCGGATCGCGTCGTCTTCGTCGCCGGATCACCGACGAACGAACGGAGCCAGAGAAGAGCTACTCGAGGACATGCTACTTCGACTCTACTTCCGCTGCCCGAGCGTGTCTTGCGGCTCAAGGTAACGATCCATGATCCCATTACACGTATGGTTCCTGGGCTAACGGGGTAAATTTTTGAAATTAAGCGCTAGCGTAGCCTCCCCATAACCCAACAACAACTCGTTCACGTGTGGCAAATTTTTGTGATTGTTACTCTTTTAAGTCTTCTTTAGAACCTCTAAGGATAGAAGAAGCTCTTGAGGACATGGATTGGGTGAAGGCCATGTAAGAAGAGCTCAACAACTTCAAGATAAATGAAGTATAGAAGTTGGTGGAAAGACGAAGCAAAACATGATTAGCACCAAATGGATCTTCCGCAATAAGCAAGATAAGCACGGTATTGTCATAAGGAACAAGACGAGGTTGGTTGCTCAAGGCTTCACAAAAATCAAAGGTTTGAACTTTAGTGAGATTTATGCTCCCGTTGCTAGGCTAGAGTTAATTCGAATTTTATTAGCCTATGCAACTAACTATGATTTCAAGCTATATAAAATAAACATGAAAAGTGTCTTTTTGAATGGACCAATTTCTAAATTGGTATATGTGGAGAAACCACTGGGCTTCGAAGATCCCAAGTACTCTAACCATATATTCAAGCTCCAAAAGACGTTTAATGGGCTTAAGTAAGCTTCTAGAGCATGGTATGAATGTCTTAGAGATTTTCTTCTTAAGAAAGGCTTTAAAATAGGCAAAGCCGATCCTACTCTCTTTATTAAGTGCTTCAATAATAATTTCTTTGTTTACCAAATATATGCTGATGATATTATATTTGGTTCTACTAATAAAAAATTTTACGAAGAGTTTAGTATGATTATGACTAAGAGGTTTGAGATATCAATGATAGGTGAGTTGGAATTTTTTTAGGATTTCAAATCAAGCAACTTAAATAAGGCTTCTTCATTTATCAAACGAAGTACATCAAGGATATACTAAAGAAGTTTGACATGGAAATTGTCAAACCCATCAAGATCCCATGCAAACCAATAGCCATCTTGACTTAAATCAAAAAGGAACCGATGTCGATCAAAATGTATACATTTCCATTATAGGTTTCTTACTGTATTTATGTGCATCTAGGTCGGATATAATGCTTAGTGTTTACATATGCGTAAGATTTTAAGCTGTACCAAAAGACATACATTTGATCTAATTGGCTATTCGGACTCCGATTATGCCGGTTGCAAAGTGGATAGAAAAAGCACCACTGAAACATGCCAATTCCTTGGAAGATCTCTTGTTTCATGGTTTTCCAAGAAATAAAATTCAGTTGCTTTATCCACCGTCGAAGCCGAATATGTAGCAGCCAGTAGTTGTTATACTCAACTCCTTTAGATGAAACAAACCATGAAAGACTTTGGGTACAATGTCACCAAAATCCCACGTCTTTGTGATAATGAGAGTGCCATAAAAATAGCTAACAACCCTGTCCAATACTCAAGAATCAAGCATATTGACATTCACCACAATTTCTTGAGATATCATGAGATTAAGAGAGACATAAGCCTAAGTCATGTGAGAACCGAAAAATAACTCGTTGATATATTTACCAAGCCTCTAGATGAGCAACGGTTTTGTTAGTTAAAAATGAACTAAATATCCTCGATTCTTGAAACATTGCTTGATAATATTGCATAGTGAAGTGCCCATGTTAAAAATGGAAAGATAAATTAATTGCCTTCTTTTTTATGTATTGGGCCACATTTTAAATAAATATACAAAAACTTCACTTTCATGATTATGAACTATGCCACGGTGAATTTATGCTTATACATGCCTTGCCATATTGTATTTATACTCATACATGCCTTAATATGCTTATGGTAAAATATTATTGCTAAGTCAAAAAGTTTATGGCATGTGTTCTTCTTGAATTCCAAGTTAGTAGTGAGTTCTGGAGGGTCTAGAAGTTCCGGCTAAACCCAAAAGTTCTAGACCTAGGGTTTATTTTGAGTTTCTGGTGCATTCAAAAGTTTGGCTCTAATCAGAAGTTCTGGGTCGCCCAGAATTCTCGGAAGTTCCGGATCAATTCGGAAGTTCTGAGATGGACTATATAAACAGCCCAGTTGACCCCTCCTCTCTCTCACTTCTCTTTTCTTCCACACGGTTTCCCCAACTCTTAACTCTCGGTTCCTCTAGCCAATCCACAAATCTAACCGAAGGAATCACGAGAGCTCTTGAGGGGGAGTCAAGAAACCTTCTAGGAGCGCCAATCCATCCTTCAATTCACTGAAATCCTCCACTTTTTGAGGTATTTCACCCCATGACCTAGATTGACTTTTCCTCTCTAGTTAGCGGTAGAAATTCAATTCTAATTAGCTAGAGATGCTAGTAGTAGACTTGTTTAGATGTACCCTAGCTATATTTTCAAGATCGATCAATTTTGATTCTGTGGAGCCCAGAAATTCTAAACCAATTTGGAAGTTCCGAGTCCTAGAAGTTCCAGATGAACCGAAAGTTCCTGATTATGATGCATTCTAAATATTAGTCCTTAATTCATTCCTTTCCTCGTTGCAGTGATCATCATGACTGACAGAAGGCGAAAGAAAGCATGTCATGATCCTCAGAACAACCTCGATGATGGGAGTGACTCCTCGACACCTCTACATGTGTCGTCGAGTTGGCCCCTTCATCCGCAAGGAGGCCTGTAAAGAGGATCACATCGAAAGGCTACCATCCAGGGACCCAGCTACCTTCCAACGGGATCCAGTCTTCCACTCTCCCAAGAGTGAGCTCGAGCA
>KE372722.1:197115-217123 GCA_000418225.1 Zizania latifolia | reverse complement strand
TTATTCAAACTTCAGCGATACTTCGAGGGCGTAGTTCAGACATTTTCCTTTTAAATAAATGCAAAATATTCATATTCTTGATTATGATGAGCTATGCCATGTTTTATTTATGTCTTTCTATGCTTAAATTGTTGTGGTAAAATACTATTATTTAACCTAAAGTTCATGGCACTTATTATCCTTAAAATCCTTGTGAGTTGAGAAATCTGGAGGACCCGAATCATCCGGCTCATCCCGGATGCTCCGAGCCTAGGACTAATTTTTGAAGTGCATTCTAGAGCACCTAGATTATCCGATTCTATCCGGATAGTCCAGACCGCCCAGAATCCTAGATACTCTAGATCATCTCGGAGTGTCCAGGGTGGGCTTTATAAAAGGGGTCCCGAACCCTCCGGGCTTCTCTCTCCTCATCACTTCTCCTCTTCTCCCTCACTTCAACTCTCAATTTCTCCGGTATTTTTCTTCGAAATCTGTCCGTGGGAATCGCGGGATCCGTTGTGGGAGAGCCTAGGACCCTTCTTTGTGGTATTCTTCGTTTTTGCCCTAGATCAACCGTTTTCCTTCTAGTCTTTGGTTATATCTTTAATTCTTTAGGCTAGAATAGGTCCTAGAAGTGTTGTTATGATGTTCCCTAGCCACATTGTTGAGATCGTTCAGTTTTGATTTTACGGAACCAGGATATTCCGGTTCTATCCGGATAGTTCGGGTCCCGGAGGCTCCGGTTAAGTCCGAAAGTTCTGGGTTAGGTTACATTTAAAAGTTTTTATTCTTTGATTCTATCCTTGATTCAACTTTTGATTCTTTTACTGCTTTGTAGCAGTTGTCGCCTTGTCTAAGAGAAGGCGCAAGAAGGCCATTCACGACCAATGGACTCCTTTCGGTGATAATAGTGACACTGGGGGTTCTCCTCCTCGCGTTTTCAAGGCTGGGCCACAAGCTTCCAGTGGCTGTTTCAAGCGACTAGTTTCGTGATATCGACGATTCTCAGACATCGACATTCAAGTTCTCGCTGCCTCATCTGTGAGGCCTCCTCCTTGTCAAGGCAAGGGAAAGCAACCTGCCTCCGGGTCATCAAGCCATAGTGATGACATTCTTCAGCTGGTCCAAAGGAAAGTTCAAGAGCCTCCTCAGGTTGGTGGGGTCACACCAAGATCCAAAGTCAACTACATGAGGTGGACCCTTGAGGCTAGACGGGAAAGGAATCAGGATCCTCAGGATTACCTAAGAGATGCCTCTGACTATCAGTTCTACTCAGGGTTTCAGCAAGACTACTACAAGAGTGTCATGCTGCCCAAGAGGCATCCAGTCATAGAGATGCAATGGATCAACTAGGCTTCGAAGAAGAAGAACCCGGTGTTCAATCAAGTGATCCGCATCTGCCAGGCTAAGAATCTCTATGGCCTCATGGAGACAAAGCAGAACTGGTGTGAAGAAGCTATCTGTCAGTTTTACTTCACCCTCTTCTAGACCGTGGACAACGAAGAGCTGACCTTTCATTGGAAGCTAGAGGGGGCTGAGTACGAGGTCACTCTTAGTGACTTTGCTACTGTTTTTGGACTGGACGGCAATGATCTCTCAGCTTTCTGGTTGGATCAAGAACCCATGCTTGGAGCTGATGTAGTGTCCTATCTGTATGAGCCAGATTCGTTCATTGGAGGCAAGACAGAGGATCTCTCCCTATTTTTCTTTATGCTCAATAGCCTATTCAGGAAGACCCTTCTTCCGAAGCTCAGGGACTCGTCGTCGTTGCTGGGCAATGCCCGCAACCTGCTGTCAGTCATGCGGGAGGACCGACGAGTGTTCAGTGTATCTCACTTCCTTTGGAGCGAGATCTAGACTACCTCTGTCTCACCTACAAAGAGTTGTGTGTACGCTCCATACATTCAGCTTGTGATTGGTCGAGTCACCCATCGAAAGATAATACATGAGGTAGAGCACCGTGGATACACTTCTTAGGCACCGTCTTCTAGAGATCCTCTAGGGCAGTCCTCCTCAGCAGCCCCGCCTCTTCCTACTGGTTCTCGACATGCTCCTTAGAGACCCATACCACAGTCCAGCCCCTCCAGCTCACCGATTAAGAGGATCATTTCGGCCATCTTCACGATATGCCAGAACGGCAATCGACAATGAGCTAAGGAGGATGAGAGGCGAAACAAGGCGATCAATCTACTGCTTCAGCAATCAGGCCATCCTCCTATAGAGCCATTGTCTGATTCTGATGAGGAGAACAACCCCAATGTCTTCGCTGACTGACCAACCCGTATGCCCAATTCTTAGATCCAGAGCAGGGTCATCCCAGCAGCAGCAACCTCCTCCACAACAGTCTTCATCATCGTCTGATAATGATGATGATGGTGATGATGATGATGAGAGCGAGGACGACTCCGAGTGCGCCGTATTGCTATTTTCTCTCTTTTTGGTATCTTTGATGCCAAAGGGAGAGAAGAGTCAAAGAAGTCGTTGTCGTCGCTTTGCTCTTAGGATTTCTTGTCTTTTGGCTCCTCAATTGTAACCCATGTCATGAAAACTAGGCTTGTAATATGTTTTACTTTTGTGTATGGCATGGATGTTATGATGTAATGAACAATGCGCGTTATGCTTTATGTTTAATTATGTTCATTTCTTTTTTTGCCCTAAATGTTATTTATGTTGGGTTTACTATTTTTATGATAATGCATGTATTTAGGGGGAGCTTTATTGTTAATATTAATCTTGTATGTAATTGTTATCACTTCTTTGATCATATTATCATCAATCACTAAAAAATGAGATTGAAAGTGTATCTTGATGTATCTAGACCCCTAATTTGTGTTAGTGTATTAATGACAATAGCGATTAAATGTTACTAACCTTGTTGCTAAGATGAATGCAGATATCAAAAATCAAAGTGGCTTTGCAATTCAATCGATTTTGGAGAAATCATCCTGTTTAGTGCAATTTAGGCTCAAATGTGCTAAATGGTTATCTTTTATATAAAATTGAGTCTAGGTATGCCGTACTATCACGAGAGATGCGTTGAATAGTGTTCCAAAACTTAGTGCTCAAAGAAAAAAAATTAGAAAGTGTTTGGAATTTTTCTGAGTTGAATTTGGATTTTCCAGCAAAGCTGGATAATTCGGACTTGTCAAGAGTATCCGAAAATAGTGTTCTATTTTGATTTATTTTACACATCGGAGTATCTGGGTTCAGCCGGATAATCTGAAAATATTGTTCTATTTGAATTTTCTTTGAAGCCCGGAACATCCTGATGATCCGAGAATTTTGTTCTGTTGCATTTATTTTGTGAGTCGGAGCATCCGGACTTTGGTCGGATGATCCAAAAATTGCTCTCCTGTTGGATTTTATTCTGAGGCCCGGAACATCCGATCGTTGCCGGATGGTCTGAAAATCCCTTTCTGTTTGGATTTATTTTGTGGCCCGAAATATTTGGTCAAAGTCGGACTATCCGAAACAACCATTCTGTTTCTTTTATATTTTTAGTATGAAACATCCGGTTCAGTTCGGATCATCCGGATGAACAGTGTGCGATTTTTTGACCTAACGGTCAGTTTTGAAAAAGGGGTATAAATATCTCCCCTCTCCCGTAACCAGGGCACGTTTTTCAAAACCTGGCAGTCTTGCCTTTTGCACTCTCTTCCTATCGTCCTTGTGCTTGATCTTGATTGGATCTTTGAGAGTTGGATAGAAAGTTTTTCATCAAACTTCTTGAGTTCTTGTTGATCCATCCTCTTGGAAGTTATGGTGTTTGTGTGCATGTTGATTTTCGTGAGAAATCTTAAGCATGTGATTTTGGATCGTGTTAATAGATCTATTACTCTTGGAGGTAATCCCTCCTAGACGGCTAGACATCGATCCACGAGTATCCAAGAATTATGGGTGACCGGACAAGTTTGTACAAGGCCTCGCCTCGGCTTCAAAGAGGTAACGAGTGAAAACCAAGGCTTACGGCGGTGAGCGCTTGGTGAGGATTAGAGTTAAAAGAGACCCGACCCTTTGGGGTTTCCTCAATGGAGATGCAGGATCGTGGGATCCAAACTCCAATAAAAAATCATTGTGTCAATCTTTATTCTTGCTAGTTGTTATTTATCTATTGTCCTATTTATTAACTAGCAAGGTTAGGTTTCATTGAATTCTTGCTATCGAAGTTCGTAGGACAGGTTTAAATTCTGTAGTTCTTATTGTTGTTGTTCTGTAGTGCTTGGATCATCCGAATAAACCCAGATTATCCAGACCTCGGACGATTTTAGTTTCCATCCGGTTCCTGGAATATCGGACTAAGCCTGGATAGTCTAGGCTCTAGAAGTTTAAACTGGCAAGTTGCTTATTCACCCCTTCTAGGCAATTTTCACATTCATATATTCATGTAATGATTAAAAGATATAGAATTTTAAGAAGTGGAAGTCAATACCATGATAAGTAAAAAACATATTGAAGATTATTGTTGATCGGTTAATTATAAAATAACTTATGAATAAGTGAGATATGTTTATATTTATAATTATTGCTTGCTGAGCTTGTCTCACCCCGTTTAATTCTATTTCAGGTGTGTTTACTCGATTAATCTATCATTTTGAGTATAGGACTTGTAGCAGCACATATCACTTCATTATCCATAACTCTAAACCAAACTATGACTAAAATAGTTCTGTTTTGTAATATCTAGTTTATATTATAATAAGTTTGTGTTTTACATGAGTTGATTTTTTAGACATAGAAATGTTTATGATTTTTTGTGTGAGAAAGTTGATATCTTTTGATAAGTTATAAACTGTTTGTGATTGTGTTATGGATTACATCACAATTATAGAGGAAATATTATCAAAATTTTTGGTTTTGGTTGTTAATTGTTGACTAGAAAAGTAGGGCGTATACACGGTAGCAAAAACAGCCCACAAGTGTAAGAACGCGGCCTATTGTCGGCCCATTTTTGCTCGTTTCTGGCCCAAGATTGGCACGCCAGATTAGATACACGGAAGCAAAATCGGCCCACAAATGGTAAAACACGGCCCAAAATCAGCCCACGGCTGTTATGTCACAGGCACAGGCCGTAGTCGGCCCACAATTAGCACACAGGACAAATGGTGAGAATTACTCTGGCCCAGCTGCGTCGAGACCAAAAAGGCCCACAAGTGTACATTTCCGAACATGGCCGAAATGGTGAGAATCAGTAGCCCAGACAAGCTTTACTAGCACAAAAGGACACGACCATTACTTCTCGAGTACATTTCCGGGCTGTGTACTACAACCAGCCCAGCCCAGCCCAGCCCACTCATCACCCGTTAAACATTGTCCAACATGAGCAAATACATGGCAGGGACGCAAGGTCTATACAACATTTGCACTTATCAGCCACATGTCATTCAAAAAAAAATGAACCAGTGCTCTAATGGTGCAAAAGAAAGTAGCATTACACTAGGATTATTCTCATCTTTCCTTTGGCATCTCCGAGGAACCAATGGCCAGTAAACTATCTGTACAACGGGCATCAGCATGCTTCTTTTTGTAAAACTAGTTGATAGTACATACATTGCAACAAAAAAAATTACAACATTAAAAGAATATCATGCCACCAAATGTCAATAATAATGAAGACCCACGTATTATATAACAGATTCATCACCACTAACTACTTTTAAGTAGTATAGAAAACAAAAGAAAAAAGAAACAGGGCGCCTCTCCTTCGATTCCTTTCTAGGCATCATAGATATTAAATACAAAATGATTGGGAAAAAAGAGCAAGAATACCTCATTTTTTATAGCTTTCGATCCTGGTATCAGAGCTCTACCTCGTGGAGATCGTCCCCCAAGACGTTTAACTGACGGGACGAGTTGCTGTTGGAATGGATGTGTGCAGGTATCAACGGCGACTGCATGCGGTGTCCATCGGGGGATCTGGAAGCGGCACTGGAGCTCAACTGGTCTGATGGGTATGTTCCACTCCAAGATGCTGCTCGTGACCTTGGGAATGAGCTGCCATTCACGGTGCTGGATGGGGTCATGATGTTGTCCATGCTTGGATGCCGCTGAATACTTGGTGGTAGTGGTGGTGGTGAAGCCGACGATTCCCTCACCGCTGCTGACGAAGACGGTTCATCCTGATGGGCATTGGCCGCCGAGTCTGGGATGTGATCTGAAGCAACAGCTGGGGTTGGCACAAAGAACGCGGCGCCAGACAGTGGAGCCATGGATGGGGTTGCTGGTTTACTATACGACGGTGTCGCCGAAGCACCAAAGGCATTTGCGCCACCCTTGTTAAATGTGTCAACGTATCTACATGGGTGGGAAATGTTATAACCCACTTGGTAATTGGTATATAAAAGCAAACAACCGTAATAGCAAACAAGTTACCTTGATCTAACACCCATCCGTCCGCGTGCGGAGAATTGGTTCTGGCTAGGTGGAGGCATCTGTGGCATCCCTGAACTAGGCTCGGGCGGAATCAAAGGCTTTACTTGTGCAAATCCATTAGCAGCATGACCTCCATTGCCTGGACCATTCAAATTGTAATCTGGAATGCCATTCTGGAACGAGGCTTTTGTTGGAGGTGGGGGAAGGGGAGGCTCCTCAGCAGGTACCTCAGCACCTTCTTCCACCCACCGCTTCAACTTCTCATCATAGTAGAACTTGTTCTGTTCCCCTAGCTTAGCCTTTGGACCATGACAAAAATTAGTTGTGCCACATAGACCAAAAGGTAGGAAACCATATTTAATGTGTTAGAAAGTACCTGATGATGAGATTTTGAAACAAGCCCCATTGTTTTCTGCAGCAACCATCCAAACCGTGAACTACCTGAACCTGATGTGCTCTGTGCACTATCTAATCCTGCACCCTGGTAGAATTCCAATTTCAAAGCATAGAACTGAAAAATACCGAGATAACTATATAGGCTAAGATGTACCTGTTTGGGGTTTCTGCCAAAGTCTGGTTCAGATACACTTCTGTTATGTGTGACTTTCCAGCCAGGGCCGCTATTTCCTGCCATTTCACTCATAGACTGCTCCGAAGTAGAAGACATCAAAGATGACATAGCCATTGCTGGTTGACTATTTACAACTTTAGTAGCTGCAGGAGCAGGATAGAAATCTCTGTCGGTAGAAGATCCCTGTGGCAGTGGTGGCAGTGGTGGTGATGATGAAGGTTGTGTACCCATCATGCGGGACAAAGATTTATCAATTGATGTGAAAAATTTTCCAACAAGTTTTGCCGGGGCTAGATTTGTGCCATATCCACCCTGAATTAATAGTGAGTCAATCATCAGCTAACATGAAAAAAAAACATCCAGCTGAAATACATAAGAGAGCAAAGAAGCAAAATCGACTACAATAAATTCATACCTGCTGGTGGGTACGTATCCGCTCCACTAGGGATGAAAACAACTGTTTCCATGCCTCTAATTCAGGTGCATGGCCAGATGCTCTCAGCAACTTCAAGCATGCTTGACAATACCTTAAAGAAGGAACTTTAAAGTCAGTTTGTGTAGCTAAAAAAGGGGAAACACGGAATCAGTAACTCAGCACCTTACCTTAGCGAATCAGAAACCTTCCCAACCTCCGCAAGCATGTATGCATATATCAGCTTATATGGTTGAAACGACAAGAGGATGTACTGAGAATTACCAAGAATTTTCGCATATTCGTACACCTCAGTTCTCTGTTAGTTGCATTGCAAGGACATTTGTTTAGAAATAGCAAATGACAAAGCCGGAGTTAAGGGGTTGAAACCAGTAATAATATATATTAAGGATGATGACAAACTTTGTCCAGTCACGGCATTTTCCAAATAAGGATGGTCCAAAATAGAGCTAAAGAGGACTGGGAAACCATTGACTACAGTAAGTCATACAAATAATAACATTAGAATTTCACTCATCTAACAATATATCAGATCTGCATGCTCCTCGCACTTACAACACATGAGAAAAACATTTGAATCAGATAAATAGCGATTCATATCTGAGACATTGCTGGAGCTCACAGCATAGTGTATGTCCCATATTAATAAGCTACACATGCACCATGCATTTGCATGATATATGTCCAATGCAGCATGCAGCTCGAGGTTATCTTCACAAAAAGCATAAATATAGAACAGATGGCAGGTATAAAGACCTGGATAGCTTCAGGGCTGGTAAATGTGCGAGGGCATCTCAAGTGGTCTGCACCAATTAGACACATTCTTGCAGTTTCTGAGTATGATTCAATAGTTAGTTCAGCAGCTAAATAGCATGAATGAGCAGCAGTAACCTGCAAAAGAATTATGTAAGTTATTCAACTCAACCATGTAAATAAATCATATACTCAGCATGTAAGATTCGAACCTCGTTTTTCTCTTTCCATAGGCAATCCCCAAGGTGGGTAATTACAAGATCATCACCCTTTGTCCTGTTTGCAGTTATAATAGCCAAATTCTCTTGCCAGTCATCCAGCATGCCCTTAGTATTAGTAGCCTGTCCGACAAAAATGCCAACAAAGATTCAACCTTAATCGTCTAAAGTCTAAACAAGGTAAAAGATGGTGGTTCAAACACAGCTATTGCAGGAGCAAAAACAAAAAAAATGATTTCTGCAATGTCTGGAAATCATAGAATGAGTCAAGAATTATTATACAGGGCTACATAGAACAAATATGAATTGACTATAGAATATAGATCATCGAGTAACAACATAGAATTATTATACAGGGCTACATAGAACCCTTGGGGGTCCATCTAGTAACACTAGAACCAAAAAAAGGACATGTTTCATATTGCTTCAAATCGAATAATCATTCAGGAAAGAGAAATGAATTTAGGGGTTCCACCTAAACATTTGATAAATAGATCCTTATATTATCACGGGTGCACAAGAATGTGGTGATGAAGTTATGTATTACCTCTACTGATTGTTGGGGTCTATGTAGATTACCATAATTAGCGTCAACAGGGTTCTCAACATTGAAAACATCTGCCGGTTGTCCAGCAATAAGAAGGCACAATGTCCTCAAAGGTGATCCAGATATGAAATGGTAGTAAGCCATTTTCTTCACAGTATCCACATAAAACTGCATCACCAGTCAACAAAAAACAAGCAATTTATCCAGGGAAAAGAAAAATATGGATGCCATGCACCTCACGCAGTGGATGCAAACTAATATTGATTGTAGCAGACCTTATCACCAAGTTGTAAAGCAAGGATTAGTGCTGGTCCCCAAAGTTGACCTTGCTGTGCATATTGAAGAGCCTCTTTCCTTCTACCAGAAACCAGGAGATTTTGAACCTCCTTGGCAGTAGCCTGCAGTAAAATGGTCTCACCAAGGGTTACTTTTTGTTTCCCCCGAATCCCGTTTTCTGATAGAAATAAGAATCACCTGAATCTGGTTTTCTGAGGGAAGGTTTTTCATGCAATGGACAATGGCTCCATACTCTCCCTTATGAGCACCACTACCCTTACACGATGAGAAAAGCTTTGTCACTGCCATTTCTGGGCCATCAACACCCTGTTACCAAAAATTCAAACAAAAACCAGTATCCCTTTTAAGAAATAGAAATAAATTCAACAAAGAATAGTTAAGTATCCAATTGCAGTAATATTTGATAGGCCGACTTAAAAAAAGTGATCTCAAGGAGGAATACTCTTTTCATTTCACAGTTCTAATTTAATATGCATATCAACAATTCAGTGTTACTGGTTACAAGCTTAAAGTCTGTATGGACATATAGGAACATGCAATTTCCTTGGGAGAAATTAATGACCACACAATATTTTTAACTATGGGTCAGGAATTGTACAAATGATTCAAGCCATCCCAACTGGAGCATGAAAAATGAACTGAGGGTGGCATTAATTTGGGAATTGGGATCCTCCACAAAGCCTAGACGGAACAGCTTATTTTTCTTATGGATATTTTTCGATACGCCAAAACAACCAGTTTGATCAAGAAAAAACATGAATTATCGCAAGTATAATGCAAGACAATCAAAGAACCGTAGTCAGGCAAGTCAGGAAAAAATATTAAAATACCTCCTGCGATGGATCAGACCCAAATGGTGAACGGAGCTTTCCATAGTGCTGGCACAATATTTTCAGCAATGAAATAAGCAACTTCTGATCATCCCCTCCCTGGAACTCCCGGATAGAGGAATCATAGCGTCCAGTAATGTCATCAAGCCATTTGTTGACATCCTTTGCCGCAGCACTACCACCAACAAGGGGGCCAGGAATAGGTTCACGACACAATGCGTAGAAATAGCTAAGTGCGCTACCATTAGGGATGCTTGGATGATCAATTTTATCAGCAATGATCTCTGACACATTAAGAATTGAGACCGTGCCACATGAATTTCCCTTAAATTGCAACAATAAAAGTTTTTAGCCATGATTACATTGCAAAGAAGGGTGGTACAAATAAATGTTCTCATGGTACCTGATTTCCGCTGCCAAAGTTTGTAGACATTGAGCTGGTCTCTCTCACAACTACAAGCTTTCCACCAAATCCAAATGTGATCAAAGCATGTGGTGGGCGTCCATTTGATGACCTCTGCTCAAGGGGGGAGTAACCAAATTGTTGATGTGAAGCACTGGAACCAATGAATTGCTGTGGAGCAAAGTTCAAGGAGTTCCCAGTGCTCAAATAGCTCTCTGGCAAATGCATGCTTGCATCAGAAACGGCATGTGTTTGAGTCTGGTACATGCTTGTTGTTGGAACAAATTCTTGTGGCTTAGCAACGCCATTCAAACTGTTGTAATGGCTTGGTAATGGTTCGTATGCCACATGGCTAGCTTGATTAGTTGTAGAAGGTCCAAATTCCTTGTGTCCAATCTGGTGGCCGATAGACTGTTCATATCCCTTGTAAACAGACTGGTGACCTGAATAAGGCTCAAACCCCTTGTAACTCTGGCTGCATGTAAAAGGTGTAAATCCCTGGTAATCAGCCCGATGGACTGTGGAAGATTCTGAACCTTTGTACCCACTGTGAGGGCTGGTAGAAGTGCTTTGATAACTGGTGGAAAACCCAAATCCATCATGACTCGCCAGGTGGTCCTCAGTACTAGTGTATTGACTTGTAGAATGCACAAATGTCTTGTTATCGGTCTGTATATTTGTGGAAGATTCCAACGTCTCGACGCTAGCCTGCTGAGCAATCTGATTCTCAGTGTAATGGTTCGAACCATAAAAACTATCCGACAAGCTGTTATCACCCAAAATCTCAGTCTCTGTGCTGTTACCTAGCACACCGTGTTGCAATTGTCCCTGCTGGCTATAGTCACCTGCATAAGAATCATTGGTTTGAGCTACATTATGACCTGTTACTGAAAATCCACCTGAAGCTGCTGCAGTAGCTGCAGTCTGCACAGCAACTTGCTGGTATGACTCGAGCGAGTGCCATTTTTGAGTATTGGTGTCAAAGTACCATCCTGGGTATTCAGCATAGAGCACCATATTTGATGGGTACTCTACAGCTCCTGCGCTACTCTCATTCGGGCCCCAGCTTGCAGCCGTGGTGCTCCCCTCCTCCGCGATGGTCTCCAACCCCACGTCAGAAGAGTTGTGAAAGTACGAACCACTAAACTGCTGCTGCTGCTGGACATTATCGCTCCCAACAGCAGGTATAGCACCACAATTGTCAGCGTTACCCTGTGCATTATATGTATCCACCTGATACCACTGTTGTGTCGCTTCGTCGTACTTCCATCCAGGGTAGAGGCTCTCTAGATACTTGGGATCGGTGGATGTGGAGTCCACATCTCCACCGGTGGACTCAGATTGCATGGTGGAGGTGTTGTGATCCACAAACTCCATGGCATTAGCAGCCCATCCAGACTGTGAATTGGTAACATTATCCACTTGATTGAAGGAGCTGTGATCGATGGATCCAATACTACTGGTAGTAGCTACCACAGAAGCCTGCACACACTGATCACCCATCATCAGATTACCTCCAAAAAATGCATCGTCGCCACCGCCGCTGGCAGCGCCCTTCATGAGGTCGCCGAAAGGATCTGCGCCACCGCTGCTGCTGTTGGTGGCAAAGGCGCTCCACTGGACCTGCTTGACTGCGGTATGGACGCCCTTTGCCGAGCCTGGGGAGCCACCCTCCGACCTAGGAGGCGCCGTGGGTGCTTTAACCTGCATCTCAGGAAGCGCGGCCGCACCCTCGGGCTCAGGCACGGGAGGAGGAGCCTCGGCCTCCGCATTAGGCGGCGGTGCGGCGGTCTCAGGCGCCGGTCCAGCCTCAGCATCCTCCTCCGGATGAGGAGGAAACGCGGGCTCGGCCTCGGCTTCCGCATTAGGAGAAGCCGACGGAGCCTCCACCCTAGGCTCAGGCTCGGGTGGCCCCGTGTGGTCGTCCTTGGGCAGGGTGAGGGCGGAGAAGTCAGCGGCGGCGGCGGCGGCGTCGAGGGCGAGGGCATGGTGGGTAAGCCCGTCGTCGTCGTCGTCGACCAGCTTGTCGAAGAAATCGGCGTCACCGGAATCAGAAGCCATCTGATTTAGGTTTTGGGGGGTCGGAGCCTGGGAGGGGAGATGCGTGGAGAGCCGAGGTGGATCGGATTCAGGCTAGGGTTACTTGGGCGCGGCCACGGCCGGATCGGATCGGAGACGACGACGACGACCACCACCGTATCGGTTTGGGACAGCTTCTCAGCGCGCTTCAGCTTCTGAGAAGAAGCTGTCCCAAATGGTTGGATTCTGAACTACGCTTCAAGAAGCACTTCTCTCTTGTTTTCCATAGATTTTGTGGAAGCAAGATTTTATAGCAACAAATACCTTTTAAGGCTTTTACAACATTCTAGGCTGTCTAGTGGTTTCAGCTTACCACATCAAAATATCCCCTCTAACTCAGCTTGTGCGGTAGCTTGGAGCAAGAAGGTGTCGCCTCTACAGGCGACGGGAGTTTCGCCTCTACAGCGTCAGAGCCATGCCTTGTAAAATGTGTTGGGTGAGCGAGAGTCATTGCCTCATGCGTCCCCACCCCGAAGCCGCCACCACGAAGCTATCGCCCCTGCTTCTACCGCTGTCGCTCCTGTCGCTCGGCGCCATCGCCCGTCCCCGTCGCTCGACGCCATCGCCATTACCACAGATGACAGATCTGGCTACTGGAAACGCTTCATGACGTGGCGAGATGCTCCTTGCCATGAATCGGAAAAACATAGAGAAAAAGGAGAAGCTTACTAAAGAAGCCAGCATTGGTGTAACCACGGTTGAAGCAGCTGTAGCTGGAGTCTACGTGGCACTGTTTTTCTTCAAACCATGGTTTGAAGCCACTTGCCATTGTGAGTGCCCTTAGCGACGCACACATGTTTTTTGCTTTTTTCTCATTTATCAAATGAGTACATAGAAGCTTAAATAGCTTTGCTCACATGCATACAGGAACTGCTAGCCTTTATGCGCATGCACGCACTACCTAGGTGTATGAGCCACTAACTCATCATTAAACCCGCATCCAAACTAATTATGCATACAACTATTTATTCCTAACCTGTCGCACTCACTTAATTGCTCTAATTGCCCTAATACGTGCATGACTAACAAACTAATTGCTAGCATGTGCATGTACACGCACATCCATGCACTAACACAACAATTAGCTAATAGACACGCATGACATACATGCTAACTACACAAGTCAAGATTAATACTAACAAATTTCTCCCTAATCTTGACTTATATTATTTTTACCATCCTTGATAAAACTTTAAAGTAACGTTGGTTCCTCATCCACCGTCGCAAGGAGCGCTTCTTCTTTCTTTGGCTGGGGGCATTTCCTAGGAAAATGTCCACGAACGCTGCAATTATAGCATTTTTCTTTCTTTCCCGTAGGCTTGTCCTTTTGCTGAGCCTGCCACTTAGCCGTCGTGAGTAGGAGCTAGCCATTACCAGTCTCGTTGGCTTGAGCCCGCCGTCGAGAGTGCTCATCAAAGGCCTTTAGCCTCCCAAGCGCCTCCTCAAATGGCATCTGTTCCATGTCACAAAATAGCTCAATCCCTGCAGCGACAAGGTAGAGCCAATCCAGGACGGTGTCGAGGAGCTTCTTGACCATGGTGGAGTCGTCGAGTGTTGCACCGAGGTTAGCGTACCTCGCCGCCATGTTGCTGATTTTGCCGGTGTAGTCATCCAACGGCTCCCCCTCCTTCATACGCAACAAGTCGAATTCGCCTGTCAAGGTTGAAAGACGAGCGGCCTTAACACGGTCGGTTCCAACGAACCTCGTCTTAAGGCTATCCTAAAGCTCTTTCGCCGTCTTCTTTTATGAGACCTACAAAAGAATGTCCTCTGGTAATGCTTGGAGAAGTTGTGCCCTTGCCATCTTGTCCTTTCGTGCGTCCGTCACCTCGCCTTCCACCGAATTCACAGCCTCCCAAAGGCTCTGAGCATCAAGAATGGTCTCCACTGTACCTTGTTCACCCACACGGTGTAGTTCATCGAGGAGAGCGGTGGGTACGCAAACGAGACACCGCTACTTCCCTAGCACTTTGTGGAACCATTCGCCATGGAGTCAAGGTAGTAGCGTAGAATCTTGGACATACACAGCTTTGATATCAATTGTTAGAACTCCAGCCAGCACACACGCGAGAAACAAGATTTTGTGGCAACAAATGTCCCTTGGCGACGCACACCTATTTCTTTGCTTTTCTTCTCATCTATCAAATAAGTACATAGGAGCTTAAATAGCCTTGCTCATATGCATGTAGGAACTGCCAGCCTTTATGCGCACGCACGCACTAGCTAGGTGTATGAGCCACTAACTCACCATTAAACCCACGTCTAAACTAATTATGCATGCAGCTATTTACTTCCTAACATGCCGCACTCACTAAAGGGTTTTTTAGTGACGGGTGATTATTAATGTCACCAAAGTTTTTTGATAGAAACTACAACAGTACGATAATATGGCATCAGTTTATTAGTTTTATTAGCATATAAACAGAATATGCAATGTACAATGTATAAACCTAGTGATGCCCGCCGTTGACTAGATGATTGATCTTTATGAAGCAACTATCAGGAACATAAGTTAGTACCGTAGGAATCCACATACTAGTGGAAGCACATTGTCTGGAGAAAGTGCCATGTTGATTACTCGAAAGACTTGTCATGTCCCTAATTTATGTTATATTTGACAACGTTGAAAAAAGTACAATACTACTTGCGTAAACTCTAATATTCACTAAGCAACATATTCACAAAGCAACATATATATTCACTAAGCAACATATTCATGAAACAACATATATATTCACAAAGCAACATATTCACAAAGCAACTTCACTAAGCAACATATTCACAAAACAACAAACCCTAGCCTCTACGAAGGAGTAGGAGGAGGATGAGGAGGTTGAGGAGAACCTTAGGAGGAAGATGCACGAGGCGGCGGCGAGGAGGCTCGGCGACGGAAGAGGAGACCCTGACGGAGGAGGCCACGATGGGACAGAGACCGACGGAGGAGGCTGCGAGGGGACGGAGGCCACGATGGTGGAGGAGAACGATGACAGAAGTGTGGAGCGCGACGCCGAAACTACTATGGAGGAGAAGGCGTGGCCGCTAGAGTTCTGTTGACGCCCGCTTATTTATAAACATCATCAGTGACGGCGCGATAGTTTCTGTCCATCACTAATGATCTAGCCATTAGTAACAAGCGGAAACTATCGCACATCACTAGATCAGTAGTGACGGACGATAGTTGCCGCCCGTCACTCCCATTAGTGACGGGTGGTAATTCAACCTGTCACTAATGGGGGTGCCCCCTCTTTAGTGATGGGCGAAATTATAACCCGTCACTAATAAGACAATATCACTAATGCGTCTAGAACGGCCCGTCACTAAAAGTGTATTAGTAATGCTTATCAATTATTCGTCAACAAAGTGATGAAATTGTGTCCAAGAGAATTTAGGGAATCGAACGTTCTGGCCTAGGGCCGAAAGTTCCAGGTTCTAGAGCATCTGGAAGTTTTGGTTAGACCGGAAGTTCTGGGCCAGCCCAGTTTCGATTTCTAGAGGAGCCGGAAGTTTCGATTGGACCGGAAGTTCTGGGCCTGCCTGGACGAACCGGATGTTCCGGTTAGACCGAAAGTTCTGGGTCAAAATAAATTCGATACCGAAGGTTATTTTCGGAAGTTCCGGGTAGAACGAAAAGTTCTAATCCAGACGAACAGGTTAGATCTGTTTTTGTTTTAATACAGATTAAAGGCCCGTGACAGGGCATTATATAAATAGATGTGGGGATAGCACGAAAAGGCTGTTGTTTGCTGTTTGTTTGACCAAATCCTAGCCATCACCTCTCTCCTCGAATGTAAAGGTTATGATCGGTCTCCCAGATCTCGTGAGTGGTGCTAGCACGCCGGCGCGAGGTGATCCTGTCCCCGAACGTGTAGATACCGTAGAGGCACTACTCTAATAGTGGTGCTCGTCTTCCTTCCGTAGAGTTTGCCGGATCGTAGGATCGCATCGTCTTCATCGCCTGATCATCGACAAACGAACGGAGCCAGGAGGAGTAACTCGAGGACGTGCTTCATCGACTCTACTTCCGCTGCCCGAGCGCGTCTCTTGGCTTGAGGTAACGATCCATGATCCCATTACACGCATAGTTCCTGGGTTAATAGGGTAAATTTTTAAAATTAAGCGCTAGCGTAGCCTCCCCATAACCCAACAGTAGTATCAGAGCCTACGTGCGTAGTGTTCGATCTGGATCGGTCACATATACGTGATATGTGATGAAAATAAATTGGATCTATTGTTTTTGCGTCGGATTTTCTGGAAGTTCCGGTTGGACCGGAAGTTTCGGGCCGAAATAATTTTCGACACAGAATGTTATTTTCGGAAGTTCTGGGTGTGACCCGAAAGTTCCGGACAAAAATAAATTCCAGACAGAAGGTTATTTTCGGAAGTTCCGAGTGTGACTCGAAACTTCCAGGCCAATTTAAATCCGAGTCAGAAGGTTGATTTTGGAAGTTCCGGCCCTGAGTCGGAAGTTCTGGGCCCTTCGATCGGAAGTTTCGGGCCTTTGAGCCAGAATTTCCGGATCTTGTCCAGTCATGTGTAGATTCTACGCCTAACTTGTTTTTGTAGAGAATGTTGTGACTGATATGGCCTTACAAATGTATAAGATACAAGCTTGTAATTTTCATAGCCTGCATGTCATGGTTAATTGCAGCCCAAGGCTGTTCAAATGTTGTACATCCTACGCGTCAACATGTAATGCTTCTGCTCATGTAATTAGTATAGTGTTATTAGCTATAATAGACTGATACAAGTTCATGGAGGCCTGAAGCGTGATGACCCGACGGATAGGAACCATAGAGATAGAGATCACCATGCGAGAGGGCCATACTATATCACAGTTAATATGATTGCTTGTGATGTTTACTTATGTTTCTGTCATACTATTCTTTCATACTTCGTGTGCGGTAGGCATCATTACTATGTTAGAATAGTTCTCTCAGAAAATTAAGTATTGATGCTCTTTGCAATAGCTGCACCTACCAAGGTTCTCGATCATCGATGGTGGGTCTACCAAAGCAGGGTGCCGTATTTTATCTTGACCAGTTAGGGTGGATGTCAGACAACCACATGTATAGTATTGGTTTGTTGGGACATGGGGAGGCTACGCTAGCCGGTAATTTTAAAATTTTAACCCCGTTGGCCCAGGAACCCATGCGCGTGAGGGATCATGGATCGTTACCTTCTAACGCGAGACACGCTATTGCAGCGGAAGAAGATTTGAGGAAGCACGTCCTCGCTCGTTCCCTCCTTGTCTCGCCCACTCGCCGACGATCAAGTCGATGAAGCCCAGCGATCTTCACACGAAGAAGACGACGAGTACTGCTGTTCGAGCAGCACCTCCACGAAGCCACACGTACAGGGACGGAAACACTCCACGTCGGCGTGCTAGCACCACTCGTGAAGTTTCTAGGGTTTGATCACAACCTTTGTGATCACTTGGGAGAGAGGAGAGGTGGCAGCTAGGGCTAGGGTAGAGCAATAGCAGCAGCCCCTTGCGTGCCACCCTCTCATCCTTATATAGTGCCCAGCATGGGCCTTTTAATCTCAATTAAAAGCCCAACAGATCTAATCTGCGCACCCCGGAACTTCCGGCTATAGCCGAAACTTCCAGTCATTGGAACTTCCGGATCCTATCCGGAACTTCTGAAATTACCCTTCTGCATCGAATTAATTCGGGTCCGGAACTTCCGGTTACAGCCGGAACTTCCGAAACAGACCTTCTGTATCGAATTAATTCCGAACCCGGAACTTTCGGTTACAGCCGGAACTTCCAAAACAGACCTTCTGTATCGAATTAATTCCGACCCAGAACTTCCGGCTATAGCCGGAACTTTCGGTTCGTCCAAAAGACCGAACCCTGGGGCTGGCCTGGAACTTCCGATCCCATCGGATATCCCGGATGCTCCAGAACCTGGAACTTCCGGCTGCAGCCAGAACTTCCGGTTCCCCTAGAATTTTCTTAGGCACAATTCCATCAGTCTCCCACTTGCACAAGAACCAATTTGCAATATTTGAATCAATCCCCTTAAGTGTGTGACCCAATAGGTTCATACACAAACGACCGCTACCCAGAAACCATTTACGAATCGCCGATCAATAGCGGTACCTAGCAGCACATATTGACCCCCGAATGTATACAAAGGCAAAATCATATTTCCAGAACCTTGTTGCACTCACGCACCAATCCCTTTACCACACGACGTCAGTCAAGCTCAAGGCGAGATACGTGCCACCCTTGTTGGATAGCTCGACATTTCACTCGATCAAGTAGTGGATTCAATCATGACTAACTCTTTAGTCATAGTGGCATGGCCATGCACTTTTCCAATCCGACTACCTCGAGGGCCCAGAGATGTCTCTCCCGTTACTAGGAGGGGCAAATTCCATCTTGACCGCTCACATCCCATGACATGTTTCATAACACACCTGTAAGTAACCTTTATAGCTACCCAGTTACGGAATAGCGTTTGGAAACCACTAAGTGCACTACTACACATTCTGGAATCAAATGACGATCTCATGTCTAAGGACTCTGCAGGTACACCATTTGAGAACAACTGATGTCACATCATGATAACAATCCTAGTAGTATCTCAAAGTAGGTCAATCCAACACCATGTTCACTAACATGTATCCACATCACTGATTTGATATCTTCATGTCTATGATCTGTGAAACATGATCATCAATCAGTCGGATATGCTAATCTTGAAAATCATTATTGTTCCACATGACGATATGAGATTAGGGATCGTTTTGAACAAAATCATAAAATAAAGAGTCTCACAAACAAGTCATCAACCCGTTGATCAATGTAAAAGACATTTATTCAGGGAACAAGATAACAATTATCTGTATTACATAAGCATAGACTTTACTCCTATTCTCACATTCACTACTCTTGTCCACATAAGTATCTAATATCCATAGAGCTTAAATGCGCCTCATGCTTGGACTGTGAGAGAGGCTTTGTCAACGGATCTGCAATATTCAAATCCGTGTGCACCTTGCAAACCTTCACATCACATCGATCTATAATCTCACGGATCAGATGATATCGCCGAAGTATATGTTTAGACTTCTGGTGTGACCTAGGCTCCTTAGCTTGCGCAATGGCACCACTATTATCACAATAGAGGTCCACTGGATTGGACGTACTAGGGACCACACCCAGTTCAGAAACAAACTTTCTGATCCAAACCGCCTCCTTTGCCGCTTCAGAAGCTGCAATGTATTCGGCCTCTGTCGTAGAATCTGCAACCGTTTCTTGCTTGGAACTTTTCCAGCTCACCGCGCCTCCATTGAGGCAGAACACAAAACCTGACTGCGATCGCGAATCGTCCTTGTCGGTTTGGAAGCATATCCTCACCGCCATAGACCAGGAACATATCCTCAGTTCTTCTCAAGTACTTAAGGATACTCTTTACAACCGCCCAGTGACTTTCACCCGGGGTTGACAGGTATCTGCTCGTAACACTTAGAGCATAAGACACATCTGGGCGTGTACACAACATGGCATACATGATGGACCC
>KE372722.1:148316-178289 GCA_000418225.1 Zizania latifolia | reverse complement strand
CAGTCACCTGCCCGCGCGCCACGTGGCCAGGAAACGGCCACGTGGCCTACCCGGGGGGGCTATCCCCCACACTATGAGTATTAGATATTTGCGTGAGTGAGTCCAGTGTATGTGAGAGAAAGTGTCTTGTCTATGCTAGTGCATATTTGGATAATTGGTTATCTTATTCCTTAAATAAATATCTTTTACATTGATCACCAAGTGTGTGACTTATTTGTGAAACTCTCTGTGTTACGATGTTATTCAAAATGATCCCTAATCTCATATCGTCATGTGAGACAGTGATGATTTATAGATTAGCACATATGTCTGATTGATGATCAAGTTTCGCAGATCATAGACATGGAGATGTTAAATTAGTGATGTTGACTCATGTTGGTAAACATGGAGTTGGATAGACCCACTTTGAGATACTGCTGAGATTGTTATTTTAAATATACCATCAGTTGTCATCTCAAATGGTGTACCTGCAGAATCCCTAGACCTGAGATCGTCATTGATTCTAAAATGTGTAGTAGCACACTTAGGGGCTTCTAAACGCTATTCCGTAACAGGGTAGTTATAAAGGTTGCTTTCGGGTGTGTCACGAGACATGTCGTGGGATGTGAGCGGTCAAGATGGAATTTACCCCTCCTAGATAACGGGAGAGACGTTTCTAGGCCCCTCGAGGTAGTCAAATTAGAAAGTGCATGGCCATGCCACTATGATCAAAGAGTTGATCATGATTGAATTCACTACTTGATCGAGTGAAGTGTTGAGCTATCAATAAGGGTGACACGAATCTTGTCTTGGGCTTGACTGATGTCGTGTGATAAAGGGATTGGTGCGTGAGTATATCAAAGTTCAGAAAGTATAATTTTGACTTTGTATACTTTCGGGGGTCAATATGTGCTGCTAGGTATCGCTATTGATCGACGATTCAGAAATGGTTTCCGGGTAGCGGCCGTTTGCATATGAACCTATCGGGTCACACGCTTAAGGGGATTGGATTTTAAAGCTTGCAAGAATTGGCTCTTGTGCAAGTGGGAGATTGATGGAATTGTGCCCAAGAGAATTCTGGGGAACCAAAAGTTCTGGCCCAGGGCCGGAAGTTCCGGGTTCTGGAGCATCCGGAAGTTCCGGGCCAGCCTAGTTTCGGTTTCTGGAGGAGCCAGAAGTTCCGGTTGGACCGGAAGTTTCAAGCCTGCCTAGACGAACCGGAAGTTCAGGTTAGACCGGAAGTTCCGGGTCGAAATAAATTCGATACAGAAGGTTATTTTTGGAAGTTCCGGATAGAACCGTTGGGCTTTAATATAGATTAGATCTGTTAGGCTTTAATACAGATTAAAGGCTAGTGGTAGGGCACTATATAAAGAGAGGTGGGGCTAGCACGAAAAGACTGCTGTTTGCTATTGGTTTGACCAAATCCTAGCCGCCACCTCTCTCCTCGATTGCAAGGGTTATGATCGGTCTCCCGGATCTCGTGAGTGGTGCTAGTACACTGATGCGAGGTGATCCTGTCCCCAGACGTGTGGATACCATAGAGGCACTACTCTAATAGTGGTGCTCGTCTTTCTTCCGTGGAGTTCGCCGGATCGTAGGATCGTATCGTCTTTATCGCCGGATCGCCGACGAACGAACGGAGCCAGGAGGAGTAGCTCGAGGACGCGCTTCATCGACTTTACTTCCACTGCCCGAGCACGTCTCATGGCTTGAGGTAACGATTTATGATCCCATTACACGCATGGTTCCTGGGCTAACGGGGTAAATTTTTAAAATTAAACGCTAGCGTAGCCTCCCCATAACCCAACATAAAGCTCCGTCACTAAAGACCATTTCTGTGGTAGTGCATAGCTTTGAGTAAAGCTTGTGCCTTGGGAGATGAAACGTGGCTCATGGCCATTGCTGCAACCGATGAACCCTCTAGCGGAGCGGGTGGGGGTGGGGCATGATTGGGCAATGGGAAGGTGGGGCATGATTGGGCAATAGGAAAAAAATCTGTATGGATGGTCCCCAAACTCTTCACCATAGAGACACTCTCCAAATACCTGCTACGTGGAATAGGAGAAGATCTGATGGAGAAGATGAAGCCGAGACGGTGAGCCGGAAGGCCGGTGGTGCAGGGCGACAGGGGCAGCGGGGGCGGCGACGTGGGGTTCCACGTTGATCAACTCCTGCGGCATCATCGAGCTCTCCTAGGGATGGCAGTCGGGTACCATGGGCACGGGTAATGCGTAACTATACCCGTACCTGAACCCGTACCCGTTACCCGTGACGGGTAAAAACCCGTGCCTGTGCCCGGTACTCGCGGGCGCCATATACCCGCGGGCATACCCATGTACCCGCGAACAAGAAAACAACAAACAATAACATTTTAGTACACTTACAGCAGCAACATTTCAGCACACTTACAGCAGCAACATTTCAGCACAACATTACACCACTAAAATTTCAGCACAACATTACACCACTAAAATTTCAGCACAGCATTACACCACTAAAATTTCAGCATTTTCAGCACCTCATTCAATAACTAGCAAGCCACGAAAACATCAAACACATTAAAGTTCAACATCACCACAATGAGTTAAAATGACATAATACAAGACATTATAGTTCTAAGTCCAAACACGGTAGAAAACACATCCAACAAGCCATAAATTATTCCGAATCGTCATTTAGTATGGAAGATGATCCATCTTTAAACTCCCCCTCAACGTCTTGAAGACATGACCAAAAGCTATCCGCCCTATCTTCACCTAGAACATGAATAATAATATTTGCATTAGTAGTTGTATATCACTTGAAAAAAATATAAAATACAATCTTGGTTACACGTATCATCATACCTTCAAGTTGATATTGTAGCTAATTTTGGCTACACATTAATGCCTCTAATATTTTTGGAGTGAGACGACTACGGTGCAATGCACTCACAAATTTCCTAAAACCATGATGGTCAACGATAGAAAGAGGGTACTCATGCAGAATAATCATAGCATCAAGTGTTTTCTGAGCTACTTCTTGATCAAAGATATAGTTTCCTAAAAATACTTGTCCTTCATCACTTGTTCCAAATCTCAAATTACTTTATACTTTTCCTCCATCCATCTTTCTATAAATACATACTTTTAAATGAGAATGTAAATGTTTAGTGCCATTTTTAGTGTCACCTGAAAGTTGCTTGCAGCACCACATATACTTTGCCTTGTCAACTCCTTTTACTTCTCTCTCGTAAACTGGCTCCAAACAGTAGATGTGAGCTTCCTCTTTGATCCATGATTTTCGGTTACAATTTTCTCATCTTCAGGGTCAACAGTTTTTTCTTCATTTTGGGGTTAAGTTTCCTCTACAGATGCATGGGCTGAAGCTTGTGAAACTTGCTCTGGCTGGTTGCTACTCCCTGGTTGTGAAGCTTTCTCTGGCTGGCTGCTACTCCCTAGAGTTGACACGGCTCTGTAATTGTCAACAGAAAATGAATAAATTAATCCTACAAAGAGTTATCTAAGGGCTAACACAATAGCAAGTGAATAAATTTCTCCAACAACTCTGTCTGATTTTTAAAAATCTCTAAAACCTCTACATCTTCCCTGTTTATAAGAAATAGCTCTCATTCTCTATCATGATAATATACAAAAAAGGCAGGGAAGTAATTCACACGGCAGGAAAGTAATTATCTAAGGGCTAACACAATTCACACGGCAGGGAAGTAATTATCTAAAGACTAAGGGCTAACACAATGCAAGGAAACCAGTCAAAAAATGTCTAGACATGCTTACACAGTGCAAGGGAACGACGAAGGAGCAACTCTTGTGATGGTGCCACAGATCGGGGCGGTCGGCGAGGGCTGGTGATGATGCAGCCACATATCTGGGTCGCAGGACGTTGGTGCGGCCGTGTGGGGCTGGATGGCGCGGGGACTCGTGGCGGGAGTCCGGCGAGGCAAGTCTGGGCGGGATGCGGGGACTCGGGGCGGGAGGCGGCGCAGCAAGCGACGCGACCGCGCGAGGCCTGGATGGCGCGGAACGCCAGCGCGCCGCGCGTGGACCGTGGAGAGTGGAGACGGGACTCGGGAGGGCTGGAGGCGGCGACAGTACGGAGGTACGGTGTCTAGGAATGGAGGTGAAGTTGTGAACCGGTGGAGCTAAGGTTTTGAAATGGAATTATATACTTCGGGTAAACGGGTAAAGCGGATATGGATAGTCAATACCTATACCCGTATCCGTTTACCCGTCGGGTATAAGATTTAACCCATTATCATACCCGTGGATATAAAAATTAGAACAAACTTGATCCTAATAAAGTTTTTATCCGCAGATAAATGAATAAACAGGTATAACTGCTATCCCTAAGCTCTCGTTCTCAACTCCATTGCCTACCACAAGCCCTATGTTGGCCGCGCTGCCCTGCCCCACTGGATCCATGCCACCCCCACCGTCCGACGCTATCGGCCTCCTGACTCATCGTCTTAGCTTTTTTCGCTCATTATCTTCTTTCGATCTATTCCTACCTATTTTTTTCCCAATGGGCAATGGCAATTGGCATGGCCTCCAGCCTTCGACCTGCTCGCTGCACCTGGCGTGGCCGCGTGGCTCTCTCCGGTCTCGGCCCGCCGCCGCCGCTTTGGTTGGGCCGTCTCCTCTATTCGCGGCCCACACAAACTCCTCCTGGGATTGCATTGCACCGTGCTGGCGAATCGGAGTCGGAGGAGCAGAAGACCCTCCACCGCTCGCCACCGACCGACCGACCGATTCAGCAGGTCACCACCGCCGCCCCTAGGGTTTCGCCACCCCCGCGCTCCACGGCCTCCCGCTCGCTTCCGGTGACTTCTTCCCCCCCGTCCCCCCTTTCTTCCCCGCGCCTCATCTGATTTCTGTTCTCGAGTCGACGACTGGCAGGGGAGGTGTACTGGAGGAGACCGCACGATTCGTCTCACCTCGGAGGTGTGCCGGATTTGGCGCACGATGTTCTCGTTCCTCGCGATTCGACTTGTGCGTCGCTGCTAGATTTAGCTTCAGAGGTTCAGAGCTGCCCACTCATGGAGACGAGCTCCGAGACCGAGCCTCCCGAGCCCAAGTGAGTGTGCTCATTGCTAGCTACTAGCCTCTTCAAGCTCCTCGCATGCTCATCTCCAGTGTCTATCTATGGCAGGCGCAAGATGAGGATCGCGTACTCGACGGAGTTTTTGCTCTCGGTCGGCGAGTCGGAGCGCTGCAAGAACCTGCCCCTGGGTTTCGATGCCTCACTTCTCAGGTCATTTCGCCTCGCCCTTTCTACTCTCTGTATGTGCAGCTAAATCTCTCTCTCTTGTGGTGGAGCAGTGGGCTGCTGGAGATGTCCACAGGTGTGCTCGAGAGGAGCAAGAGCTACACCACTACACCCCTGGGAATGTCAGATGGGTCGGGGGGCTATTCGTATCCTTCTCGTGGCGGGAGCTCTGGGGGGAGGTGGGACACACGCTCGTCTGGATCAAGTGACCGTGATGGGGATTTGCCTGACCGCGAGTTGATAACGCATGGTGAAAAGCATGTTTTTATTTCCGGCCGGTGTTTTACATGAATTATTACTTTCTGTTTAAAGGGTTAACATGTGAATGGTTGGTGAAATTTAATTCAAGCATGACCTTTTTTGGTATGTTACCTATGTGCGCGCCAAAACGGTAATTTGTTTTTCTTGCAAACTTGATGTTTAGAATCCTACTACACCATGATATTGTTTGTTGTGTGCGCATATTCTGTTTCTCTGCGTAGTCTAATCTATGGGCATACTAGGCATGTTGAGTTCATCACTTTCTATTTCTGAAGATTTGATAATGCTCTGCTGCAGATAGGCGCGATGGAAACCAATACAAGCGCAATTGGCAGAATACAGAGCATGATGGCCTACTGGGAAGTGGTGTTCTCCCTAGACCATCTGGATATGGAGGGCAAGTGGCATCCAAGGATCGTGGGAGTACGTATCAGCCAACTCGGTCATCTGAACGCTACCAACCACCTCGTCCCAAGGTTTGGTTGTACACTCTCGTGTTTATTTCCTTCCTCGCCCGCATGGATCATCGACCTTTGCAACATTAGTTGGTGATAAAATTTCACACTATGATAGGCTGCACCTTTTTCACGGAAAGATGTTGATGCCATAAACGATGAGACGTTTGGTTGTTCTGAATTCTCAAATGAGGATAGAGCAGAGGAAGAAAGGAAACGAAGAGGTTGGTACCTCTTACTGCAACATATGGCATCTACTTTTTTCTGGAGTCATCTTTAGCAACTCATATTGCCCTTCTGTGCAGCATCATTTGAAATGATGAGGAAAGAGCAACATAAAGCCCTGCAAGAAAAGAAGAATGGTCCTGATATCGAGAAAGAAAATTCTGGTCATGATATTATGTCGCTGTTACAGGCCCCATCTGAAAGAACAGGAGCCACCACTAAAAGTGAGAAACAAGATGGATCTGCAATGTCCTCAGTTTATCAAGAAGATACCACTAAAACATCTTCAATTCTACCAGCTCCCACTGCCAGACCTCTGGTGCCGCCTGGTTTTTCAAATGCCTTTGTGGAAAGAAAGCTTCACTCACAATCATCCAACGTCTCACTTGAACCAAAGGTGCAGATATTTACATTTCTTCAGATCATATCTAATTAAAGCCTGTTCGTTTAAAACAGATGACATGTAATAGGGTTCTCTTGTACTGATGAGATACTAGAATGATATGTTTATCAGGATGAAAGGCACACTGCTCTAGGGATGCTAGCATGTTATTTGCTTAACAAAGGGGGTGTAGTAAATCTAATATCCACAAATGCCACATTGTTCTTTAATTGACTTTGTACTTTGCAGGTTCTTGATGCTAACGGTGAGAATAGCATATTGACTATATCACGATCTGGTGGCAGAGCAGAGGGAAACCAGTCAGCTGCAGAGATCACTGCTGGCAAAAACAAAGAGAAGGGCATTTGTGATAACATTGCTAGGGTAGATCAAAAGCACATACTTCCATCTGGAGGAGTTATGTCTTCAACTGAATTTGCTTCTAGCATTCTGAAAGGGAGTGGAAATTGGGAAGGTGATTCTATTGAAAAAGAAGTCAAATTGAAAAATATCGATTCTGTTAGGAAGGACAATTCAATCTCAATCTTGGAACAATTCTTTGGCAATGCATTGTCAAAAGGTAGCTCCGAATTACCGCCATATGTTGAGGTAGACAACAAATCTTTGTTTGGTTATTCTCACTCTTAGTCTTCTATATGTGAAGATGTCCCCTCTGTGTGGTTCTTTGTGATTTCTGTACATACATGCATTAGATATTTAAGCATTGTCATATCAATCAACGCTTGTTTTGTGCTTATGACCTGAGAAATGATCCAACCTAATCTGATGTTAAGTAAACTTGAACTTTGAAATTTTATATCTGATTTGATTATACAATTCATGTTTTCATAAAATCCAGATGGGTTTTAATCAAATATGATTTGTCACTGTGTCAATTCAATTTTTTTGTCTTTAGCTTTTGGGGATTTTACTTAAAATTGTGCAAGTTGTCATCTCGTTGTAGTCTTGCACATTGATAGCAGGTGGTAATAGTTGTATATTATCTACACCTCTGGCTTGTTCACATGGCTTTAAATGCACATTTAACCTTTCAAACTTAAAATATGGTGGATCATCAATGCAGAAGCAACATTTTTTTTGTTGCCTTGCACCTAGATGGTCCTGAAAGAAGAGATCTCTAACTTTGTCTGACATTCAAACATCTACCATTTGCAGAGTCAGCAGCTCAAAACAGATAACAATATGATCGGTTCATCTGTACCAGAATCATCCAAATTTGCTCACTGGTTTCTTGATGAAGGTATTCATGTTTCTTAAATAATTCACATGCTATCTATCAGTTCTATGCATTAGTTGGTGCAATGCTGTTCTTTATATCGAACATTTGGGTCAACAAGTGGTATTAGTTCTTTGGTAACTCATCATACCACAAAAACTTCCCAATAGAGGTAAAATTTGTGGATGTGTATCTTTATGGTATTCATGTTAGGTGAACATACATGCTTAGACTACCTTTTACTCCATAGCATTCATTTGATGATATATTATTTGATGACTTTGATTATGCATTCTCTGTAGACTTGAAGCCTGCAGAAGACTTATCATCAAAGAGCCTGCTATCCATGATTGTCAAAAATGAAAATCCAGGTCAAGAAAATATAGCTCATGGTCCACCTTTATCGGATAGTGTTGTTCAGAATTTGTTACCAAGGTCACCCACTCATAAAGTTGATGCTGCATCAACGCTCCTCTCATTTACACCTCCTGCATCTGCTGTGGGAATCCTGGAACAGCACAATCATGCTAATATTCCAGAGCCTGCTCCAGTTATGATGACATGTGAGGATCTTGAGCAGACAATGCTGGTACAGGTTGCTAGCAGTAGCAACTCCACTCAGAAGAATATTGTACAGGGGCATCAGGTTGTATTAGATGAGCCAACTGCTACGCAGAAAGTAGCTGTAGACAATCATGCATCACATCATCTTCTTTCATTATTACAAAAGGGAACAGATAATAAGGGATCACCTTCTTTGGGTTTCCACATAGGATCAGCTGATAGACCACATAGTTCTGATGTTACGGTCAATGGTGGAATATCTGGAACAGCTCAAATTAACAAGGCCGAAACTGCTCCTACTTCAGCGAAGAACCTAACATTGGAAGCATTGTTTGGGGCTGCGTTTATGAATGAGCTCCAATCCAAGGATGCACCTGTTTCTATCCGAGGATCTGCAACTGGTGGCCCTAACTTCGAGTTTGCAGAGACAGGCAAAACTTCAGTTGCATCAAGTCATGAAGGATATTACCCTGGTGAACAGGTCCAACCCTTTGGCACCATTAAAGATGGAGCTATCCCTAAAGAATCAGGAACTGGAATAGAGTACAGGAATCCAGCATTATCTGGCCCAAGTCAGCGTAGTGCTAGCTTAGATAAGAAAGGCTTGGAAATTCAGTTGCCTGAAGAAGATAATTTGTTTACAATGAATGACTCTTTGAATGCTCAAAAGCTAGATATTTTGCCATCAGCGAGATCAGGTAGGGTTGAGGCGCTGTTGCCAGAAAAAGCAGTCGATGATCTTAATTATAGGCTTCAAAGTCTTGTGCCTGGTGGCTCAGATCATGTTCAAGTACATGGTCCTGATGCCCTGGGATCCCATTCTCATGAACAGCGTTATCAGGTTGAATCTCAGAATCTGTATCATCTTCTACATCATAGGCCACCTGCATTGGCTCCTCATCCTATGATGGATCACATTGGTAATAGGAATCAGCAAGCACCATTTGACATGCCACAAGTGATACATCATGATCCCCACCGTTCCTTTTCATCTAACATGAATCCTACGCAACAATCTCTTCATTCTCCTCGGGTTCCTCATGTAGACCCATCTGCGCGTCACCTTATGATGCAGCACATCTCCATGCCTGGAAATTTTCAACCAGATGGCCTGCCAAGAGGTGTTCGGCCATCTCAGCCTGTGCATCATGTGCCTGGTTATAGGCCTGAGATGAGTAATGTAAATAATTTCCATATGCACCATCGCCAGCCCAACTATGGAGAATTTGGATTGATGATGGCAGGTCAGAAAGCCTCTGCGAGCTAATTTTGTATGCTGTGTTTATTTGCAAATTTATTTTGTCACTGTTTGCAAAGGTGAAATGTCAGAGGCTAGTCTGCCACAGGTGACAACAATATTTTTGTCCCATATCTGATATCTGTGTCTCATAACATATAATTCATTAATTCACGTTAGACAAATTTTCTCCTATCTGAATTGTATGACACTTAGGTTTTTGTCCTTGGCTTTTGACTTATGGTAGCATTATGCAGTACTGCCTTTTCAGTATTATTGGAGTCAAAGGTAGTCTAGTGTAACTGTCTCTCCCAGCTGTTCATTTTTCTACATTTAAATTGGCTTCTATTGCTTCAAGTTTAAATCAATTTGAAGGAAAAAACATTTCTCAATTTGTGCATATTCCAGTCTACATTTACCATATATGTGTTGGCCAAACAGGTTGGGATTTACCCTGAATTTACCTGTGTTCCAACTTAGACCACATGTTCAGTTCCTGTTTTTGATGCTTTCTCTTCTCGTACTAGGTCCATCAGGTCCAGAACCGAGAGGCAATCAGCCAGATGCCTTTGAAAGGTTGATCCAGATGGAGCTTACTGCTAGATCCAAGCAGATACACTCAGCAATGGCTGGCCCTGTACCTGGTGGAGGCATGTACGGGCCCGAGCTCGACATGAACTTGAGATACAGATAGATGGATGCGGGCGATTGCTTACACGGTATCAAGGTCCCAGAAATGGTTTGTTGTATTTGCGTCAAATAGTAACTCTTTACCCAGACCGCTGTGTAAGAACTCGGTTCAGCGTTTGCCATCAGGACAGAACTTGGTTCAGCGTTTGCCATCAACAGTCAATTCGGCTGCGACAAGATGCCGGATTGGGGAGTATTACTGGTAGTGATGTTGCATATATTGAATGGGTTGGTGATCTGAACTCTGGAGAAGAATATATCAAGTGATACTCATCGCAGCAGCCACCTCTGCACTGTCTGACTGTTTTCAATCTCTGTATAAATACTATTCTGCTAAAGAAAGTACCAGATTGACACATTTGGAAGTGTTCCTCTGCTGCAGTTTCTTGAATTAACCATTTTAAGCTCAATTTAACTTCTAGGATAAAATGCTTGCATTGAGCGTTGGCCGTTGGTCCGCTATTGTTCATAGGCAATAGTGTAGGAGTTGACATCGAAAGGATTTGCCTTTCATGTTCTTTTGACTTGCAGGCAAAAGATCGTTCATCGTTGACACAATCACACAAGTTCATGAAGTGATAAATTTTGGATTTTTCCTATTCTAAACTAGGAGTCCATGTTACTTGGTTAAACTACGGTAATAACAGTAGTAAGAGGGAATGATTTGTCACTTAAAAATAATTCAATTATTTGTCAATCTGTAGATGCTCTTAAACGTTATTTATTTACACGAGTAGTAAATAATCAAAATTTTACATATTATTTATATGAGTAGTAAATAATTAAATACTAAAAATTAACCCTGCATGTGGCTCGTCCGTGGTAACTTCAACTTTTGAACGATAAACTATCGAATTCTGGCTTCCGGGAACCAAAGAAAAGTTACACTTCACAATCACACAAGTTCATGGAGTGATAAATTTTGGATTTTCCCTATTCTAAACTAGGAGTCCATGTTACTTTGGTTAAACTATATTAATAAAAGATGATATTTGATGATTTATCACTTAAAAAATTGTAATTATTAACATCAAATACTAAAACTTAAAACTTTTAAGCGATAAACTATCAAATTAAACTTAAAACTTTTGAGCGATAAATTGTCGAATTCTTGCTTTTTTGAACCAAAGAAAAGTTACACTTCACAATGATAAGTTGAGTGGTCACTACACTACACACTACACTAGTGTGCCAGTTTAGGCAAAGCCAGCCATGGTCGCGGCCGCCACCTCCTCCTGCTGAGTTTGACACCCTAACCCTAGCTTCAATGGCGTTCGCGCCGCGCCTCCTCCTGCCGCCGCCGCCCCCAGCCCGCTGTCCCCCACCGGCCTCCGCGCGCCACGGAGGCCGGACCGCGCCGGAGCTGTCCGGCCCCACCCCGCGGGTGGTCGTGGTGACCTCGGGCAAGGGCGGCGTGGGGAAGACCACCACCACGGCCAACCTCGCCGCCTCCCTGGCGCGGCTCTCCCTCCCTGCCGTGGCGGTAGACGCCGACGCGGGGCTGCGGAACCTGGACCTGCTGCTCGGCCTCGAGAACCGCGTGCACCTCACCGCCGCCGACGTGCTCGCCGGGGACTGCCGCCTCGACCAGGCCCTCGTCCGCCACCGCGCGCTCCATGACCTGCAGCTGCTCTGCCTCTCCAAGCCGCGGTCCAAGCTGCCCCTTGCCTTCGGCTCCAAGACCCTCACCTGGGTCGCCGACGCGCTTCGCCGCTCCGCCAACCCACCTGCGTTCATCCTCATCGACTGCCCCGCAGGTCAGGCGCAACATCATTTCGGTTAATTTGCCTCCCCACATTCCATAAGGTGTAATTGCATGATATGATAATGCATATGACCTGCTCATACAACCTTAGATGATGGCTATATGCCACTCATTTTGCTTCAATGCAAGCAGTAATTGTGATGTTTATGTCATTCTCCATCCTTACGACGATTGTCCAAAGCTACAAGTATTAAATGTTTCGCAGCCAGGATGCAAGTCTAAACTTTTTCTCATACCAATGCATACTTACAAAACTCATTGTCAAATTCAAGCCATTTATGTGTGCTCTTTTTAAGTAGATTCTAGAGCCATGTAAATTTTTCCTCTGATCGCTGTATCTTACCTGTTGCATACACATGTTTGTTAAGGCCAGACATCGGCTTGTCTAGGTTATGAGTTGTGAACACCAAATCCACTGATTGGTCATCTAATTGTGAGATAGAGATATCTTAACTAACTGCATAGTAGTATAGTACTCATGTAATTATGATGCAACTTTCAACCTTTTCATGTTTCTGTATAGCACTGTCCGCAGTTTTCCATGGTCAGAAATAAGAAGTTAGACCTGTACATTTATCACCGTTGATTTGATCAATTGTAGTTGTCACAAATATGGTTTGCAGTTGCCTGATATGTTGTTACAATAAAACCAATTATATGCATCCACATCTGTTATGTCAGATTGCTTAATTCAGATTTTTCCATGTAGGTGTTGATGCGGGATTTGTCACTGCCATCGCCCCTGCAGAAGAGGCGGTGCTTGTTACTACCCCTGACATTACGGCTCTCCGCGATGCTGACCGTGTTGCAGGGCTGTTGGAGTGTGACGGAATCAAAGACATTAAGATCATTGTGAACCGAGTGCGCCCAGACCTGGTGAAGGGGGAGGATATGATGTCAGCACTCGACGTTCAAGAAATGCTTGGCTTGCCTTTGCTAGGTGTTGTGCCTGAGGATGCAGAGGTGATCCGGAGCACAAATAGAGGCGTGCCGTTGGTTCTGAATGACCCACCCACACCAGCTGGTCTTGCTCTGGAGCAGGCAACTTGGCGGTTAGTGGAAAGAGATGCAATGACAGCAGTCATGGTCGAGGAACAGGAGAGACCCAAGAAGAAAGTTGGGTTCTTTTCATTCTTTGGAGGGTAATGCTGCGAGATCAATGAGTTCGGTGTAGGCAGGCAGCGTGTACAGATTTGCATTTCGGAGCTACGAATTGCTTTCCAGCCTCTTTCTGCTTTGTTATAGGGTAGAATGATTCGTTCGTTGTGCTTAAATCTATAAGCGGTGTATTTTACCTTGTTTGCTCTTGACATTAGTAATCTATCAAGATATTTGTATTTCTGTTTTGGATGATCTGGTTTACGGTAGAATTAAGACCTTATATGCTTGTTTTCTCGTGTTCACTAGGACACACGGCATCGTTCAATCATATTAACTTGCTTGTTGTCGAGCTGAATTCTATGCTACTCCATTTGATTTTGTTGGGATCGTCTGAAAAATGATAAAAACCGCTTTAGCGCTGTTTGGTTAATTGGTTTGATCTAACGTTTCGATCTAGTTCATTTCTTTGGCATCATTCAATCTAGTTCATCTTTATAATAGATTTGGACGTGTCGAACTTCTCAGTTTTCCTATTTGGTTTACAGATCGCGGCAAGGTAAATTTTGTAACAAGACATAGCTAGTCTCAGCTGGAACACTGGCGATTGTTCACACTACCTGATACTGTTTACTGACACGAATTAACAGAAGCATGGAATGAGTAGAACATATTTTGAATGCCTGTGGGACGGAGGGATTGATACACAAACATAGGGTTTTCTTTTTGAACGGGGAAATGTATTGTCCAGACAGTGCTAATATCACATAGATTTTTCACTCAAATACAGAAACATCGCCATCTCAGACTGGCAATCCGTGGCGTTGAAGGCCAGGGCCACACATAGCGTATACAGTGGCAGCATCACCTATTCACTTCATGTACCTCTGCAGAAACTTGCGGTGGAAATCACTTCTGATGGTGTCGTTGATGAAACGCTTTGGTGCTTTGGTCTCTCCACGAGCCTGGTTCTTGAATACAACATCATCATCCCACCTGCAGCAAGTGAATAGATAGAATAGGATTAGGCTCACCATCAAGCGTGATAACAACAGAGAAGCATGTATAAGCATGTAATACAGGATGCTGAGCATTAGTGTGTAAACCTTCTCTTCACATTGAAGGATCCAGCATTGTTAATATTGATCAGTGGATTACCCCGCATCAGTTCAGCTTCCTTCATCTTGGCCTCCTCTTCTGCTTGTTGGCGATCCTGAAGCAGACAAGCATATATGTAAATTCTATTGTTTTTCTAACACCTAAGAAACATATCACCTTGAGACTGTATTTCGCAGAAGAAAACTGCAAACCTTTCTAAGCTTTTCTTCAGCTCTTTCTTTCTTAATTCTTTCAAGCTCTGCCATTAGAGCCTCAGTGTCGTCGTCATCGTCATCGTCGTCACTGTAAACAAATTGCAATTCAATTTGTAAAGAAAGAAAATACATTGAGAAATCAGCTAGTATAATACACGAAAAAAATGAGCTGAAACACCCAACTATATGTTAAAAAAATGGCATGAAAGTTGCTTCATTGTCTTTACCCAAATGGCAAAAAAAGCTGAGTACAATTAAAAAAACATGGCAGACAGTGTAAAAACATGTACAAACCACTAGCCTTGTGACCAAATACAAAGCTTCAGCCACAAAAAGGTCACAGAAATTTTAAATGAGCATGATTTAAACAATCAAGGAAGAACTAAACAGACCTTTCATCATCGCTTCTGGGTTCCACATCAGAATCATCTGCATCTATTTCTCTTGGAACTATCTTATCCTCTGCGTCTCGCTTTGAACCTATGATTTAATAGTACTCAGAATCACTATTTATGAATATGAAGATATCTTAGAGAGAACTAGAGCCACAAACCTTCTAGGAGTAGGCTTGTGCTTTTCCGCCTGTCTCTCTCTTCTGCAAGGAAGAAGATGCATTCAAGAGATTCAGCACATCAAATTAAACATCATAATTTGGCAAGCATTCTCTGCACAAAAGATTCACACAAGAGGGATAACTACAGAAAGACAGAGACATAATACCAGCATAGGACTTATCCTTGGACGAGTAGTGCTTTCGCTCACGCTCCTCAAGCTCGTCCCTGAGATTCCTCTTCTGTAACTCTTCTTGGGTATGCTGTCCCTCTTTTCTGTACATAGGAGGGAAAGGTTAAATTCAAGTCTTAAGAAGGAAGGACCTAAGTATAACTATTGCAAAAAGAAATGACAGAATTTTATTCGGGGTTTGGCAAAATCAACACAAAACAAAAGACTGATGAACTAATTAGAAGAAAAATCGCGGGCATGTCTGATTCCCTTGATTCTTGTTCTCAGATACTAAACCCCAAATCTGTAAAATATAAATCATGTTGAACCATTAACTAATGGTGTTCAAATTAACTCTCTCACTCGATGAAGCGATAGATAGGGTATGTTTATATCTCCACGACGACTAGGGCATCTGAGAGAGAACGGTAACGAGTTTATGTTAAACTATGTCCTGCTTCCAAGGAAAGGTGGCTTGTAAACAAATCTTTATTTGATGAATCGCGTAATACAAGCCCAGCTTACCACACAGGAGTGCAGCTGATCCTGCCTAACCTAAACACATGAAGCAGATGGTACATGCATCTACAAGCTACTATTGGCAAGCAAAAAAGATTTCTTCCTATCAAATTTGGCCATCCGAACGAAGCAGAATCAAACCGGAGTGGCGACAGTCTAAAATATAGGAGGTTAGATGTCTATTTCCTGTGATTCCGCCGCACATATGTTGGGGATGCAATCCGGATCCAAAAACAGGCTCAACCCAACGCCTGCGGGCGTAACCTTAATAACCCTTTTCCCCAATCACTAGTGAAGCAACGCGACGCGACGATATCTCCAGCAAAGGAAGCAGGCGAGTAATCCGAAGATAGATAGCGATCGAATCGACGGATCGATTTGGGGATGGATACCTGGGCTTGAGGGTGGTGTGGGCGGCGAGGTCGCGGGAGGAGTACTTCTGCGAGGGCCCGAAGATGCGGGTGCCCCCCTGCTCGTTGCCGCCCTTGGCCGGTGCCCACGTCGGCCGCGCCGCCGTCGTCATCTCCGCTCCGCTCGGTGGCGAAAGAACCTAGCCGCGAAAGAGGACGAGACGAGGACGAAGGCGAGGACGACGCAAATTTGCAGAGAAGCCCCTGTGGAAGCGCGTATTTGTTGCTCGTAAGTCTTATTGGGCCTAACTTTTTCTCTCTCTTTCTTGCACTTTTGTCATACATAATTTAGTAAATTTTGTATTTTTATCACACACATATATTATATATAGATGGGAGATTTGATAATATACGTATAAATTGAGAATTTATCCTCCATATCTCAATGACATGTGGGGTCCACTCAGATCAATGACATGTAGATCGGGAGGATAAATCCTTAATTTCTATCTAAATGGATGGTATATGATTAATTTGTTCTACATGGATAGATGATATATTTGGCTCCTAGATCTAATTACCATACATTAGGGATGAGATGCAAATACAAAAGTTTAAACTTTGGGGTAAAAGCACAACTAATCCCCGACACATCAAGGTTGTGTTTGGTTTGAGGTGAGATGGGATGGAGGGATCTCATATTCTTATTTTTTAGGACATTTGGTTAAGAGATAGGTGAGATGATATAAGGTCTCCTCCTGCCCTACCACATCCCATGTCATGCATTCGATATATTTAATAGTTTACCAATGTCGAGAAGTGATTTTTCTTTTTTATCATCACAACATATATGTTATTGATTTAGATAATTTCACATATTATACATATCATTGTTACGAGATGACAACATAATCAAGAGAATCATCTTGAGAGTGATAAATCATCGATCATGCGCACAGATGAACTACTGCTGTAAGTCAATCTTTTGGCACGCAGGTTTGTTAAGTTAGCACAAAGGTTGTGTGATGGCACTAACACAGTTGCAGCAAAATTAACGATGGATAAGAAAGAGGTGGCAAGAAGCCAACCCAAACATTCATGGACCAGACCACCCTGGTGACAAATTCAAGCAATAATCCAGAACACACTTCATCGTTTCTGGTAGCAATGCAAACAAAATGAGAACAATCAGGCAAGCATAAAATCATCACTCTCATAGAATCTAGGTCATCATCTGAAAGCAGTTAACAGTACACTTCAATCAAGTGCGCAAGAGCGCCCAACATTCCATTACAACACTGATATAATTAAGTAACAGATACCAAGCATTTTTTGTTTTTAAACTCGAAACACGCAACAGTAACATGACTTTCCTATACCCACTTTAATTTCTAAAGGGAAAAAAAACTGTCAAGCAGACAAAAGGATGCAACTTAGGAGACTACATACAGATTATGTATTTGGTATATTTATAATCCTCTGTATTTGTGTTCATCCTATTGTTGGTTCCACTGAGCACTGTCAGTGGCGGAAGATGCCGCTGCTGTTTCTCCGCGGATGGGAAGTGTATGCTCCCTCCTCTTCTGCAATGGCGAGCCAACGGCTACGGGACCTGGGTGGATATCTGGCTGATGAAGTGTATCTTGATAGAGTGCCGCTTCATAATCCGTCAATTGTTCCCATGATGAAAATGTCTGGGGCATGCCCCAATTAGTCCATCTCCATTGGGGAACATGAGCATAAGAGGCACATGTTGGTTTACCAGAAGAACAAGCATCTACTCCCTGTGAACCTGGAGTAAATCCAAAGCCCACAAAGTCCTCCCAGTGGTTGCATATTCTAAGATTGTTCAACATCAGATCTGTGGATTCCTCCGAGTCTTCATCTATGAGAACATGAAGAGCAACTGCTTCAGCTATTGCAGCACCTTCGTCATCTAGCCTTTGTTGCTCTTCTTTTTTCTGCTGCCGCTTCTTCTCCAGTTCTGAAATAATGGCAGCCGAGTTTGCAAGTGCTTTCTCGAGCCGGCGTCTTTTCTTCTCAGCCTGCTTTTGGCGATCCAACTCATCTTTCGCATGCTTCTTCTTTCCTTTCTTCAACACTTTGCCTCCCTGATTGCCTCCAGCTTTATCCATGAAAAAAGGTTGTCACCTACTCACTACGTCTGAACTCTGAAGTTCCTGAACGAATTAAAGCTAAGCAAGATCACAATCTACAGAGATCTCAATAACAGTTTTTTTGTTTAATGAAGAGCCATTCAGGCAGTAATCAATTCATGATGGAATACCTAAACTCACTCAGGCCTGAAAGAGTTTAATGTTATCTATTGTTAATTTTGTCCATAACTTCATGCTGCCCAGCTTTTGGCCCCTTTTCATAGTACAACCAACTCATACGGATGCTCTCCTGTATTAAGGAAATAAGAAAGTGAGGTATGAAACAAACATAAGAATGTACAAAACACAGATGCTGAAATGAAGCAAGACAGCATGCAAGGTGATTCTTAGTAATCAAACGAATATACAATGGGCATAAAGGCCATCAAGTATAATGTATGTTATGTTTGCTAGCAACCAAAGGTGAAGATGACGCATTAACCAAGAAAATCATCCACAAAGTTCAATATACACTGGTAGGGCCGTAGTAAGTTCTAATGGGTTGAACCAAAACCCAGCGCCAAGCCAAACCATGTCGGAAAAATCTTTTATAACAACTTTTTAAAAAGAAAGTTTGTTATACCTTCAGTGTTCGGAATATTTTAGGAAAAGTCAGTAACATCTTAACCCTGTTCTAAAAACACAAATTTCAATAACAAGCCACAAGGATATGTATATGGGGAACAGAGGACTATAAACAAGGAACATAAGATGCTAGCTGTAGATGCCATTTACTATGTAACCAGATATTATAATTAGACTCTAAGATTAAAGTTGAATTCATAGATACAATATGCAGAATATGAATATTGAGTCCTTATCATTAAAAAAACATAGCTGGAGTTCAAAGATCAAAGATTAATATTTCTATCCTAGCAAAGCCTACTTTTGAGTCTCAACTCTGAAGTCTGAAGATGAAAGGATTCAGATCTAGTCAATTCATGTGTTCCTAAGCCCAACATCAGACTAATCCTATAAAACTATGGAAGCAATCCTGACTAACTGTAGTTAACACTACTTCTCTCATCTCTTTGCATGTACTACCGCGGGCAGCAAATACAATTGCCTTGCCTCCACTGAAGGGGGTCCTGGATCGACCCAACTGAAGCTCCTAGCCAGCTCTCCTCCTGAGCACAACAAACATTAATCACCGGCAGATGGCGTGCCTGTGGGATGCATTCCAGGACCCAGCGTTGCAAGTTTCTGGCTTTAGCTTTCCCGGCTGCTAGCATTTTAGTCCAACCTCTCTGGCGATTTCTACCGATTATACCTTGTTTGGTGTTATAAGCAGACCAAAGTGCCAGTAGAGTACCAATTTGCAACTTGAAAGGAGATAGCTACTTAGCTAACTATTTACCAAATTTTACCTGTTTTGTCATCCAGTTATGGTAAAACACCCCCCCTTCTCCCCTCTCTCCTCCAACCTCAGTCCCAAGCATTAATGGGAAATTCAGCCACCAAAACCAGTTTACCTAAATACTAGCCAAATTTTACTTCTTTGATCGCCAATCCAAATTTTACGAACCGAGTACAGAAATCAACCACCAAAAATCAATTTGCTATTGATTAGTCCTTACAAATTCTAGAAAATAACCAGCAAGCTTTCAGTACGGGAGGGGGGGACTTCATCAATCTACATATCCAATTACTATCTCAGCTCCTGTTGAGTCGCAATAAAGATGCAAATTTTGGCGCAATTGCCGTTCCTACTCCGGTTGAATCATAAGATACGGAAGAAATTTGAGGAAGAAGGGTTCGGAGCATGCAAGAACTCACCTTTATCTGCGTCGAGTGGGAGAGGAGAGCCGGAGGAGAAGAGGGGGGGGGGAGGGGTGTCGACGGCGGTAGAGATCCGGATGGGAGGAGTTGGCTGCGACGGAGATCTGGGGGAGAAGCGCAAGTCAGCAGGCGGCGGACGCGAGATCCGGCGAGCAGTTGCGGGGGCGAGCGGGAGGAGGCGGCACGTTGCGTGCGTCGCGGGGAAGACGGCGAAGGAAAAGGGAAGGCGAGATAATTTACTTCCAACCACAGTGAAATAGTATCCGGTATTCATTTTCGAATTTTAGACAGATTTTTGCCTACCAAAAAGTATTTAATTAGTATATATATTTCTTGTTTTTTACTTATATTAAATATGTTTGGGTTATGGTTATACAGTAGTTAATAAGTTGTAGGCACATAAGTACAAAATAACTTTTTAATCACCAAATCGTTAATAATTAGAAAGTCGGAAAAAATAGAGCCAGAGGGAATACTCGGCTTGAATTTAGCATCAAATATGTTTTTGTTTTTATTTATATTAAATATGTTTGTGTTCTTGTTATAGTTAATAAAAATATATAAGTTTAAAGTAACCTGTCATTAAAACATCAATAATTACAAAGTCAAGAAAAATAGAGCTAGGAGAATATTCGGCTTGAATTTAGCATTAAATTTTGAATTTTGACAAATTTAGAGCGATAAATATATGTATTTGTTGATACATTTAGACATTACTGGTGGCTTTGGCAATCTGCTGTATTTTGCATCGACTCACTCTAGAATAAACAACAATAATTGTGCTAAGTTTTTTCAGTAGGAGCCTCTCCGTTAACTTAAAAAATCTGTGCTCAGTTTTTATAAAATGGATCATGCTAGGAGGTTATGTTCATCAACGCGTCAGAACTCATAACACTAGTTGTTCTTTGTGTGTACTGGTGCAAATCTGAAGCAAAAACTGAAGAGAATAAAGACTGAAAAATTCGTCCAAGCTAACAATTTACCCAGATTACTGCAAATTCCAGCGCCACACAGAGCATCCGTTTGCATAAGGCAAGCAAATTAAAGGCCACAATCTACACTAATGTATGCTGTTGCCAATGCTTAATTGGTACATTTGTGATCAGATTTTCCGTACATCTTTTTTTGTTGTCCATCAATCGCAGCAAAATAAGCTGATGGGTAAGGTTTCACGGCTGAAACATGTTGCATAATTAGGTAATTACAGTATTAATTTCTGAATTAAATAAATCATGGCATCGGTAAGAACTAGCATGAATATATCTAACATACTAATAAATAGGAACATTGCAATCATGATATCTCTAAATATGATTAAGAGCCATAAAAAAACAGCGCACGTACTGTACGGTAGCCACAGAAGAAGTTACGGTCGATGCAAATTGTTCCCTGTTGGAGTCAGACCGCAGGTGACGGGGACCGATGGTTGACGTATACGGAAGGCGCATTGTGACGATGGACGTGAGCAGTCGCGCGGAGCGCTTTCCAAAAACCTTATTCACCCTCTCCCGGTGCAGGATCACAACGGTGACAAGTTCCGAAGATCTGCTCTCCCATTCGCCGGTGCACGCCGGTGGGCGGGATGGAGTAGGTTACGACGGCAGCGTAGCAGAGAGGAGAGGCAAAACTCTAGCTCGGTTGTGTTCTGATCTAATCTGTTATGATGTACCGGTAGAGACCGAATAGCCAGGTATTTATATGGGGACGGCACGATCTCGCGTCGCGATCACGATCTAAACCGCGTCGGTTTCCATATCCCTAATATGGGCCAAGTTACCAAAAATCAGAACGACAAAAGGAGGCCGCGTCCTCGCAAGGCGATGAGCTAGATTTTGGCGGACCATTCACACAGGTGTCGCGCACCCGCGAAGCCCGTGCCCGAGCCCGGCCTGAGGAGGCCAAGCGAGACGAGCGAGCGCGCGCGTGTGGAGCTCCCTTTCTCTTTCCTATACACATAGTTTAGTGGGATTGAGACAACCCCACTATATAAGTTAGTCATCCTTCACCTATACTAGTAATATGGGACTAAAAGTTTTTATCATCCTCTTGCATAGTATGGGCCTTTGAGATTTATTAAGAATTTCTGAAATATTGAAGTGGGCATAGCCCAAAATTCCAACAATCCCTCACTAGATCTCAAATGCCAATTTAGAGATTTGCCTGTTTCTCACTGTCGTTTGATATAGTAGCTTTTCAGCAAGGACTGTTAAGTTAAACTCTCGCCTAGAGTTTCAAGCTAGGCTCATCCACAACTTAAATAATGGACTATGCCTTGAATTGCAAGTTTTGCATAAACAAGTTTCACTCAAAGTCATAACCAGTACATGGCTACCAGTAGCCTACCCCGCGGGTGGAGTATATGCATCATACTCCCTAGTCTCTTAATGAGCTCATTAGAGATCACTTAAGTCTCATAAACTGCGACGTTTAACAGTCGAGCTCATATAGATGTATTCTTTCAAGAATTCTCGGTAGGATAGCATCTTTGTTAATTAAAGCTAATAGAATACATTAAGGCATAAAACTAACCTGTCTTACAGTATCTGAGAGTATTGCATCTTCACTTAGAGAGGGTTAGAAATTACTCTCCTCAGTTAACCAACAACTTATTTTTCCCAGGTCCTAATTTACGGGATCTCCGGTCACATAGGTTAGGTTACCACTATGGCAACTCATATGGGTCTTATACTCATCTCCCTCGATGTATTTTCTATCACATTCCGTGATAGCCCTTTTGTAAAGGGATTTGTCAGATTTTTGTCTGTTTGAATATAAGTCACACTTATTACTCTGGAGTTTCTCAACTTTCTAACAGATTTCAATCGTCTTTTAACGTGTCTTGATGACTTCGCATTATCCTTATCAATGTTTACTTTGACTATCACAGTTTGATTGTCACAGTTTATAAGGATAGCCGGCACTGGTTTTTTAACCACAGGTAAGTCCATCAATAGCTCACGCAGCCACTCTGCCTCAGTAGTTGCTGTGTATAAAGCAGTGGGTTTTGCTTCTATAGTTGACCTCATCAAAATAGTCTGTTTGCAAGACCTCCATAATATTACATCATCTTCAAGGGTAAATACATACCTAGTCATGGCATAAAGCTCATCGGCATCAGATATTCAGTTCGAATCACTATAGCCCTTAAGCACGATGGGGTGCTTAGAATAGTGAATCACATAACTCATAGTACCTACCAAGTAGCGTATAACCCTTTCAAGTGCATGCCAGTGATCACTACCTGGGTTGGACATAAACCTGCTTAATTTGCTTACAGCAAAAGATATGTCGGGTCTCGTTACGCTAGCTAAGTACATGAATGGACCGATTATCTAAGAATATCTTAGTTGATCTCTTACAATTTTCTTGTTCTTTCGAAGTATCACACTGGGATCATAAGGTGTTGGATAAGGCTTGCTGTCTTTATAGCCGAAATGGCTCAAGACCTTCTTCACATAATAGAATTACGAAAGTGTAATCCCATTCTCGCTCTTAATCAATTTGACGTTGAGAATTACATCAGCTTCTCCTAGATCTTTCATATCAAAGCTCTTTGATAGAAAAGACTTGACTTCATTGATCACATCAATGTTTGTGTCAAAGATTAGTATGTCGTCGATATACAAATATAGTATAACTCCTTCGTCCCCACTATGTCGATATACATCTATCAGCCTCATTTATGACAAAGCCCACAGAAGTTAAAGTTCCATCAAACTTATCATGCCACTGCTTAGGTGCTTGTTTCAGGCTATACAAAGACTTTAATAATTTACACACCTTGCTCTCTTGACCCTTCACTACAAACCCATCAGGCTGATCCGGGTAGATCTCTTCATCTAACTCTTCTTTTAGGAAAGTTGTCTTTACGTCCATTTGATGAACGATAAGACCATATGAGGCAGCCAGGGAAAGTAATGCTCTGATAGTGGTCAGTCTAGCGACAGATGAATAAGTATTGAAAAAGTCATCGCTTTCTTTCTATATGTAACCTTTGGCCATAAGCCGAGCCTTGTACTTCTCAATAGTACCATCAGGCCTAAGCTTCTTCTTGAACACCCACTTACAATCCACGGGTTTACAACTATAGGGTCGTTCAGTTAGTTCCCATGTATCATTAGATAGAATCGAGTCTATCTCATTATGGATAGCTTCTTTTCAATCATCTACATCCGGAGATGCATATGCCTCAGCAATAGTCGTAGGAGTGTCATCCATAAGGTACACAGTGAAATCATCACCAAAGGATCTTGCAACCCTTTGTTGCTTACTCCTTCTAGGAGCTTCACTGTCATCCTCCTCTAGGATTTCCTCAAACTGGTTATGTTGTTCAGAAGACTCAAAATTAACAGGTGTATCAGGTTCAGAAATTATCTCAGTAGAAAATCTAGCAATGTTATGCATATCTTTCATATGAAATATATTCTCAAAAATGTTGCATCACGAGATTCTAAAATAGTATCAACATGCATATCAGGCACCTCGGATTTTACTACTAAAAATCTATACGCAATGCTCCTCTGAGCATAGCCTAGAAAGACACAATCCACTGTCTTAGATCCCAACTTGCGTTTCTTCACGATTGGAACATTGACTTTCGCTAAACACCCCTAAGTGCGTAAGTAAGAAAGTGATGGTTTTTTTCCAATCCATATCTCATATGAAATTTGTTATTTATTCTTGTTAGGACTCTATTCAGAACATGACATGCGGTCAACAGAGCCTCCCCCACCATGCCTTTGATAAACCGGCAGTAGCTAATATGGCGTTAACGAAGTCAGTTAGTGTGCGGTTTTTCCTCTCGGCAATCCTGTTTGATTCGGACGAATAGAGAGGCGTCCTCTCATGAATAATACTGTGTTCCTCATAGAATTCATCAAATATTTTAGAAAAATATTCACCACCACGATCTGATCTTAGACGTTTGATCTTTTTCTCTAGTTGATTTTTAACTTTGGCTTTATAGATTTTAAAGTAGTCTAATGCCTTATTCTTAGTTCACAACAGATAAACATGACAAAATCTAGACGCATAATCAATCAATGTTATGAAGTATCTTTTTTCACCCTTTGTCAACACACCATTCATCTCGCAAAGAACATAATGTATAAGTTCTAGAGGTGCTAAGTTTCTCTCCTCAGCTGCCTTGTGAGGCTTCCGAGGTTGCTTTGATTGCACACAACTATAGCACTTAGAACCTTTGGTAATGGTGAAATTCGGAATTAAACATATGCTGGACAGTCGAGACATCAAGCCAAAATTAACGTGATATAAACGTGAATGCCAAGCACTTGCATCATTATTAATATTGCCACAAATATAGTTCACTGATTTATTACTAAAATCTAAAAGGAAAATGCGGAACAGGCCTCCGTAATCATAACATTTACCAATGAATTACCCATGTTTTGACAAGACTGATTTATTGACTTCTAAGACTACCTTAAATCAATCCTTACACAGAACGGAACCGTTAACAAGATTCTTGTTGATAGTAGGGACATGCTGCACGTTCTTCGGCTGCACGATCTTTTCCGAAGATCTATCGTGCCAATACTATGAACAGAAGCATGTGACCCATTTCTCATTAGGACGAAAGAATCCTGGATGGCATAGTAAGAAGAAAACATAAAGATATCAGCACACACATGAACATTAGCACCCGTATCAAACCACCAGCTGGTAGTTTGAAAGACTGAAAGAATAGTAGGTAGATTACCGTACACATCCTCAGTATTGCCCATGGTCACCATATTGACATTATTTGCCCTTTACCCTTTGTGGTCTGTATGATCTAGACAATCCTTGGAGAAATGTCCTAGTTTACCTCAAGTGAAGCAATTCAACTTGGCTTTATTTTTCTTCTTCTTCTTAAAGGTAGTGGTCTTCATAACCTTGGTAGACTTATTTTTTCCTTTGCTTTTGTCATGTGGGGACTTCTGCACCAAGTTAGCGCTAGTCTGGCTCTCGCCTCCTTTCTTAGAAGCATCCTTTGCCCGAGCTTTCTCTTCAACATCAAGAGACACTATCGGGTTTTTAACTGATATCTTATGTCTCTGATGTTTCAGAGTAGTGGTGAAGTTCCTCCATAAAAAAGGCAACTTTGCAATTATACAACCAGCCATAAACTTATCGGGTAGAGGACACTTAACGAGGTCAAATTTCTTTACAGTGCACACAACCTCATGAGCTTGTTCCACCACAGAACGGTTATTCATTATTCTGTAGTCATGAAAACTCTCCATAAGATAAAGTTCACTGCCTGCATATGATACACCATATTTTGTAATCAGAGCATCTCACAACTCTATCGCATCTGTCATGGTGATGTAAACATCACACAGACGGTCAGAGAGCACGTCTAGAATATATCCCACGAAGAGATTATTGGCCTTAGCGAATTTCTTTTGCTCATCAGTAGAAAGTTCGCCCTCAGGTTTGCCAAGTCTCGCTTGGTGATGTAAACATCACACAGACGGTCAGAGAGCACGTCTAGAATATATCCCACAAAGAGATTATTGGCCTCAGCGAATTTCTTTTGCTCATCAGCAGAAAGTTCACCCTCAGTTTTGCCAAGTCTCATTTCCCATACATTTATAGCAGCAAGCCAAAGACGGACATTTGCTTGCCATCTCTTAAAATGCACACCAAAAAAATTTTCTAGCCTTAGTGCATCGGTAAAACCAACCATTGAATAAATTACAGATTGCCTAAAATAAGATTTTTGGATTGTTGGATAATTAGACAATTGCAGTATTAATTTCTAAATTAAATAAATCATGGCATCCGCAAAAACTAGCATGAATATATCTAACATACTAGTAAACAGAAACATCGCAATCATGATCTCTCTAAACATGATTAAGAATCATACAAAAAGACAGCACACGTATTGTACGGTAGCCATAGAAAAAGTCGTGGCCGGTGTAGATTGTTCCCTGTTGGAGTCGAACCGTAGGCGACGGCGACCGACGGTTGACGTAGATGGAAGGCGCGTCGTGATGATAGTCGTGAGTAGTCACGCGGAGCGATTTTCAAAAACCTTATTCGCCCTCTCTCGATGCAGGATCATAAGGGCTAGCTCGGTTGTGTTCTGATCTAATATGTTACGATGTAACGGTAGAGACCGGATAGCCAGGTATTTATATGAGGACGGTACGATCTCACGTCGTGATCACGATGCCCGTGCTCGAGCTCAGTTTGGCCAGGCGAGGCGAGCGCGCGCGTGTGGAGCTCCCTTTCTCTCCCTCATACATATAGCTTAGTGGGATAGAGACAACCCCACTATATAAGTTGATTATTCTCCACCTACACTAGCAATATGGGATTAAAGATTTCTACCATCCTCTTGCATGAGTGGGTCTTTAAAATTTGTTAGAAATTTTTGAAATATTTCGTATGGGCCTAGCCCAAAATTTCATCAAAACAAAAGGTATATATAAGTGCATCTCTCTGCATAATGCACGCACGCCTGACACAAGAGAATTGACCCATTAGTAGAACAAATGGTTCAAAACCACTGTTAGTTATATGTTTTTAAACTGGTCGTTGATTAGTCGTAACTAATAGTTCATAACTATACGTGTCGATTAAGGAACCAACATTGATAGTAAACTATCAGTATCAGTTTTATAAAAATTCAAAAACTTAACGTCTTCGTGTTTAAGAACTGATAGTTATACATTTTCATTGTCAGCTCGAGCGCAATCAACGGTAAATTAGCTCTACTTATAGCATGTTTAGTAGGGACTATTCGAAAAGAAATGAGTTGCTATGCTAATTCAATATATATGATCGATGTTGTGATCGATTGATCGATCAAAGCTAGTTGGTGGCACCAACTCCAGACAGATGTTATAGAGAAAACCAAACTTGTTTTCAGGGATATTTACTGGGCTTACAAGATCAAGTATATATCATGAAATATACACCATTTTTAATTTAGAGGAAAGAAATTTCAGCTGGATCGTACAAACAATTAATGTGTAGATGGACGAATTGATGTAAATTGAGAGAGATTATCATCAGTAGAAGTTGTTGGATCCCTGGTAGCAGAGGCCGGTGGTCCAGTAGGGGCCGACGGCGTCGCCGACGACGATGGTCTGCGGCGGCGAGCTGTAGCTGGTCATCTTGACGGCGAGACCCTGAGAGTTGTCCAGCGCGGCGAACACCTGGTACGTGATGCCCCAGTTGTGCGCCGCCTGGATCCAGGAGGCGCCGCCGGACGACTTCGCCGAGAGCGAGTAGACGTCGCCGGCGCCGCCGACGTTCATGACGTAGAGCAGCAGCCAGTAGGGGTTCCCCTGCAGGCAGAGCCTGACTCCGCCGGTCCTCTGGCACGGCACGCGGCGGAACTGCACCGGCACGATTCCGGCCACCCTCTGGGCCAGGCGGAGGAACGACGGCGGCGCCATGTCGAAGTGCTGGCGCGGCGGGTTGCACCAGCCGCCGTTGTCGGAGGGGAGGTACCAGTTGGGCGGGCAGAGGTTGGTCCCCGTGACGACCACCGACGGCGAGCCCGGGTTGCACCAGGGCGACTTGACGCAGCGCAGCTCGTAGCACTGCCCGCACCCGTTGCCGTCGGCGAACAGCGGCGTGCTCAGCGCCGCCGTATTGGTGGAGTAGAGCGACACGATGTCGTTGGACATGTAGCCGCACGCGCCACCTGCATGCATGCAAGCATTCTGCCTAAGAAACCCTCACGAGATGATTAATCCAACGCATGGCGCGCGGCGTGCGTACGTACCGAAGTCGTCGCCGATGCCGGAGGGGTCGCCGTAGAAGGTGGCGCTGCCGTCGTGCCAGTCTGACGTCTTGAAGGGCGCGACGGCGCCAGAAGACGACGTCGTCTGCTGCTGCTGCTGCCACCACAAGTTAGTGGTAAAACTTGCGCCCGCGAGCTGCGCCGCCGTCGTCGCCGCCGCGACGGCGACGAGCAAGATGGCCGGATTGTTCGCGCGGCCGGCCATGATGGATCGGTAGGATTAAGCGACGTAGCAGTCGTGTTTACAGATAGATCATATATAGATGGGCGGAGGCGTTGTTGCATGGTTAGTTGCTGCCACGTTAACAATCAAGCACCCACGTCTATACTACTGCAGTGCACGACATAATCCATTACACAATGGGACGATTAATGCAATCTCCATTCTAAAATATAAGTCACCTAAATTTTTAGAAAAATCAATATCTATAACTTTTTGTTAATAATTAAGAGGTCATATAACATATTAATATTTGATAGTACTTTTATATGTTGTTATTTTAATAATTACTTTATCTGTTTTATAATACAAGTCATTGTTTTTTAATATCAAACTTATTCAACTTTAACTAATTTTATAAAAAAGATATACTAACAATTACAACATCAAATCAGTTTTATTAAATCAATCATTAAATATATTTTAATAGTGTATTTATTTGATATTACTAATGTCAATATATTTTTACTTAAATTTGGTTAAAATTGAAGAAGTTTGGCTTTAAAAAAGACAAACAACTAACATTATGAAACAGTGTAGTATTAATGATAAATAGTAAAATTAACTAATGGTCAATTAAAGATCGTATAAAAAACTTGGAAAAAGTCTACTGTAACCCCCGAAGTATTATCTTATAGATGAAAGTTGGCCCCAACTAAAAAACCAGGCTCTTAACCCCCCGAACTAATCTATACCGGATAAATAACCTCCTGTGGTAGTTTTCGGTGACGGTTTTGCTGACGTGGCAGTCCACGCTGGCGGTTTTACTAACGTGGTGGTCCACGCTGGTGATTTTGTTGACGTGGTTGTCCACGTGGCTCGGCGCTAGAATCTAAACGGTAGGACCCGCTTATCAGTGACACGGAAATTTTTTTAGTGGGACCCGCTTGTCGGTGACACAGAAAAAATTTTCTTTTCTTTTTTCTTTTTTCTTTTTTCTTTTCTTTTCTTTTCTTTTCTTCTTTTCTTAATCCTTCTTTCCTTCTTC
>KE372722.1:80812-100528 GCA_000418225.1 Zizania latifolia | reverse complement strand
GGTGGATCCCGTTTCTTCACTTGCCGCTTCAGCTCCGTGCACCCGGATTGGACTGGCACGCCCTCGCGACCCCTCTGTCCGACCAGCGCCCATCCGTGTACCTGAGTCGCACGCGAACTCCATCACAGTCAAGCTCCTTCATCTTCTTTCTTCACTCGACGCTTCACGTCTTCTTTCCCCGTTGACAATCACTCATCATCCCCATGGTATACACTCTTACTCTTATTGAGAGGATGACACTAAGAAGAGTTGGAGAAATTTTCTGATTTACTTCTCACACAATGCCATACCAACCCAAGGGTTGGAGATACATTTTATAGGCAGCTAAGTAGAGCATATGCCAAGATGATAGTTTTGATGCCAAGATGCTGTCCTAAAGATGTTGTCCTAAAGATGCTAAGATGCTATCCTAAGACTTGACCAAGTACAAAGACCACAAAGACTTATCCATCACCGGTGTCCTGGCTGCACCCCTGACCACCGCCGAGCAGGCTGGTGAGTCCGGTGATCTCCTGGAGCCTCTTGCCGGTGTACCTGGCGAAAGGGCATCCTGGAGCCAAAGGCGACGGGTTGGTGGTGGCGGCGACGTCGATCCAGAGAGATCGGAATCAAATCTGCATTTTTTCAGCTTTAACATTATTATGATTGCAGTTGCATCAGCAACGCACCAATGCATATATGCATGATACTACTCATTAGTTACTGCAGATTGGTTGATGTATGCATCGTTTGATTCTGCATAACAGATCGATGAATCAGCAGAATTGAAGCTACCTAGCTCAGCAACAAGCTCGTGCTCAAATATGATAGCTGTGTGTACAACTACTGCTCGATCAAATATGATAGATACTCCAATGGAGGCATGGATCAGTTGCACAGTAACATTTTTCACAAGGATCTGAATATCTGATGGAACAACAATATCTTCACCTCTTTATTTTTTTTCTTTTTGCAAACACCAGACACAGATTTAAAAGGCCAGATTTTTCTCTGCATCTAGGTCTGGAGCAAGGCTTTCAGATTGCTGCTGTATTTCCAAGGCAGTTGAAATTTCAATACACAAATGACACAGATAATGCAATGCAGGAAACAGGAAAACACAGGTCCTTTTCAGTTTTGAGCTTTTCTTGCCAAAGTTTTGAGCTTTTCTGTTCATCCTTTCTTTGTTTTTCTTTGTGAGGCTTGCTTTGTGGCTTTGTGCAGGGCACAAGTGCACCCGGATTCTCATTCCCTTCCCCCTTGGCTGCCCGGAATCCGAATCACATCCCCTTCCTTTTTGTATCTGCTGCTGTGCTCAGGTCGGCTTTGTTTTGCTTCTTCTCGAGGCCACCGGCGGCTACTTGCAATTATATTCCGTCTTCTTCCCCTCCGCGTCCGGCGCCAATGCGGCCAAGAACCCACAGCAACCTCTCTCTCCGGTAAGCTTTCGGCTTTCCTCGTCGTGCCTGCACCTGGCTTCCTCTTCTCCATTACTCTTGCTCTTGGATGTGTGGTTGTTTCCAACTCAACTGCTTGGTTAGACCTGCACAGAATGTCGCATCCATGTGATTCGGTTCAATTAATCCCATGGTTCTTGTTTCACCTCCCAGTTTATGTCCTGGATATAATTCTTCCCTTGGGGTATGTACACCAGCTGATGAGTAGAAATTTTATAGAGGAAACTAGGTGTCATCTGTTGCTGGTTCTTGCTAGGATGAAAGTCTCTAGTTGATTTGCTTTTCAGTTGCAATTAAATTACGTGATCATGACACAAAGGCTCTCTATAGACCTGATGCCTTACCTCTTGAGCATAACTTGGGCATGGGCTTATCTACATGTAATCAGCACGGTGCACAGAACACATGTGCATTTTCATTTTTCATATACTAAACCCTATGTATATACATGTGGGACATCCCCTGGCACAACCAATGAGACACCCGGAAGATCTCAACTGTCAAACCCATAGTAATTAAGCAGCATATAACAGTGGTATCCATTACTATTGAACTTACTAACAATTAAAAATTTAAAAATTTTGACTTTATTTTAGTCAGTAAGTCATATATTTTCTTACTAGAGAGTATATAATTACTATTGAATATAATATTGTTTGATAGTAAGAGTATTAGAGATTTAATTTATAATACAGTGATATATATGGGACACTGGGTCATTTTTGTTCTGGATTCGCCCCTAAACTTGGGTAGTGACATGTGAAGCTCTCAGCTTTTGTTTGGTGGTTCATTTTGCAGGCCTTCTTCAGCTTGAACGCCCGGTCATAATTTCAATGGCACATGCAAACAATGTAACTCTTCCATCTTACTCCCCACATGCTCTTGCTTTCCCAAATCGATTCGCTAATTCTCGAAAGAAAAGATTAGTAGATAGAAGGGATTAGTAGTAATGGTGCCTTGTGTGGGAACTTGTTCAGAACGTGCACATCAGACAGTTAAAGGGCATGCCATGCTTCTGAAGTTGCCTTCATCTCGTGTTTGTTCTTGTAATTTTGCAACTAATGCTCTTATGGAGGTAGCAGAGTTCTATGTGAATGCAGAGTTCTTCTGAAGATACCGATTTGCTAGAAAATTTAAGACCACTTTTGTCTGAAAATTTCCTCCATTTGTTTCATATTTCTTTTCCTTTTCGTGGGGACTTTGTTGTCCATTTGCTCTGTTCAACTGTACTTATTTATCAAGTCAAGCATATCATGTTCATGTCTTGCCATTTTACTGGTTGGTGCAGAATTACATTGAGCCATTTCCTCCTGGGAAAAAGATAACAATTGTGTTTGTCATAGGTATGCTTGCTTTTAAACCAACTCATCAGTGTACTGAATAAGAAGCCCTCACACTACTAGAAGCTTTTCCTGTTGTGTGGTTGCATAATCCATTGAGCTGGTCCATTGCTGAATCACTTGGCAGGAGGACCTGGCAGTGGCAAAGGCACTCAGTGTGCTAAAATCGTTAACCAGTTTGGCTTTACCCATCTGAGTGCAGGCGATCTCCTTCGTGAAGAAGCCAAATCCGGCACTGAACAAGGGTAATGACTAGCTTAGTGCTGGTTCCTGTAAGTTGGTTTATTGTTCATGACTTCCTTCTGCTACTGATCTGATTGTCTTGCTATCTTTCTGCCATGTGCTTGTTTCAATTAGTACAATGACCAAGAATCTCATGCATGAAGGGAGGCTTGTGCCGCCTGATCTCATTGTTAAACTATTGTTAAAGGCCATGCGTGAAAGTGGGAATGACAAGTTCCTTCTCGATGGATTTCCACGAGATGAAGAGAGCCGTCAGGCCTATGATAATATCGTAAGACTGTTTTTCTAAATGTCTGATCTTTAGGTCATCTCTATGCTAAAAAGTAGCCAGCACATGCACCAGAAGGCAGAAGAACTATTCCCAATTTCCCATCTATTTGTGATCTGTCTCAAAATGAGTATTGTTCTTGTATCAGATTCACATTGAGCCGGAGCTCGTACTGTTCATCGAGTGCTCAAAGGAAGAGATGGAACGGCGTATTCTGCACCGAAACCAGGTTTTATACTCGTGATTTCTTAGGCCCAGCATGTCATGTCGTTTTGGTTGATCTGGTGCACTAAATTTTGTAATCTGCAGGGAAGAGATGATGACAACGTTGACACTATCAGGAGACGGTTTGATGTTTTTCAGGAGTCAACTGTGCCTGTCATTCAGTATTATGAGAAAAGGGGAAAACTTCGAAAGGTAATCAGGGTAGTCTTTGAGTTTACAACAGAACATGGTAAAATTATTATTTTTGCCTGACTGGCAAAATGCTAGTCAAATTGTATTAAGATTATGAGAAGAATATAAAAGTTTGCTTTTTTACTGCCTTTTTCAGGTTGATGGTACCAGGCCGGCAGATGAAGTTTTCCAAGACGTGAAAGTCATTTTCGCTCAGTTGAACAATCAGGTGACACTCATGTTTTCTCCTCTCCGATTGCTTTAGTCTGAAACTTACACTAGACGCAGTGTTTGCATCTGCCATGAAAAAACTGGAATTTTGAAGGTTTTGTTTGTCTCTCATATAGGGAAACCATGCTGGCAAGCAAGCTAGTGGTTTGTGCAAATCACAAATCAATCCATTGAAACGTTGGTTCTTTGTCTTGTGCTGTGGTGAGCAACCTCCATCAGCTAGCTGCTCACATCATTGCATTGTTTCAGATGGCTTGTTTCCAGCTTATACTCGATCAATTAACCCTGTCTTAATTACGCCATCAGTAGCCAGCAATGACTGCTTTTGTGATTGTCAGGTTGCTTTGGGACTCATGAAGCAGGAAACTGACTTCAAAAATGGAATTGACATGATCTCTGTGGGCTACAGAAACAAAGAACAAGTGATGTCCTGATGTCTGAATTTGTGCATATGGTGTGTTGTGCTGATTCAGCTCAGTTCAGTTGTGAAGTTTGAGCTGTGATCTGTGAAGATAGTGCAAAGTATGTGCCTGTTTGCAGATTGCACCTTCAGAAATCCATATCTGACAAAGAACATACAATGAAATGATACATCCTGATGGAGTAAATATAGCTCTTCCTGTTTACTGCAAAACACTCATTTTTCTTCAAGAGGCAGAGGTGGTGTAGTGCTGTATAAAATATGCTATATGCTTGCTTAGGCTTGGACGGAACTAAAAATATATCACGAACTAATCCAACTATTCTGAACTAATTATTAAAAAAATTCATAGCAATTTTCGGGTGAGGCTAGCCTCAGCCGCCCCACCGGTGTCTCTGCCCTGGCACAGTGGCACCTGACTGCTAGCTCTAGTTGGGCTATATCTCATCGTCGTCGATGGATCCCTGCCGCCGGCCGGCTACGGTACGTTAGCAACCGATCCATGCATGTCGGCAAGCTAGGTACGTAGCTGCAGGCAGCAGGCGATAGATGCTCTGAATACTCGACGTCGATCTGCAGCCATCGAGGTCAAGCCGGGCGGCCGGCAGCGGCGATCAGGGGCGACGTGCGTTTCGCGATCATGCGCACGGAAAAGCCAAATGCACATGTTACCATAAAGATCGATACGTATGGGTGCCTGCCATTATCTTGCACCGGCCGCTAGCTGTGTCCACTCGCCCACAGATTTCATGTCTCCATCCACCTGACCACGACCCTGCTGCCTCCCTGCTGCCTCTCTCTCTCGCCGTGATCGATCGATCCTACCCAGCTCTTGACGTCTCATGCATGCATGGACCCGGCCGGCCGGCCGGCCGGCGATCGATGGATGGACGCATCTCGACCGGAATCGATCGACGGAGACGAACCGATCAGCGAGCGCGCGAGCATGTGGCGAACATGCATGCACGTCGTACGTGTGTCTCCCGTTGCTGCATGCCAACACCATCATATCCATCCATCGATCGATCGCTCACTCACTCACTCACTCATCCACTCGACATGGTCAATTAGGTACATGCGTTCAAAGCAGACAGGTTAGAACTTAGACGACGATGAATGGAACCTGAGCTTGATTTGTGCCGGCCGGCCAGGGTACGGTGTGATTCGATCTCATGAACTGGTGCTATAGATGTAATGGGCATGTGGTAATACTGCACCAGATGCACACACGCATCTTCGATCTCCCGAACTCGAGAAAGCACCGGCAAGACATGCCGGTTCGATCAATACGCATGCTGGCCTCTGCGAGCTTCGCATGCCGTCGATCGCCTGCATGCATGCAGCCAACTTTTGCTAGCTAGCTTGCTTGCACATGGGGCTATATATCCACACGTGTGGTGTTTCTGACTCTGCATGTGTCTCTGTGTGTGTAATTACATACCAATTAGTGATCTTGATCAGCGCATGAATATATACATGATCTCCCATGGCAGCACAGGGCAATCGATCAGCTACCTAGCAGGTTAAACAACAAGCAGCGATCTCTGTAAATACCGGTGTGTTTTCTTGAAATTTTTTTGACTATTATAGTGGCTAGGGCTTATTTATAGGTTAGGAATTAGTTATAGAGTTTTATGTTCTTACTCCTTATTCACACGAGAAATTATAGAGATATTTATATTTTTTTAACACATTATGGTTTATAGACTATTACTAACAGATTGAGCCTATTGTCCTAAATAGGCCTAACAACTTAGATCTGTCATTTAGACTTTGCTACGCTAGACCATTGTTCTTTGTCGATGGGCTTCGTCATACTCTTCAACTTTCGTTATTTACTGATGTGCTTCGCTAAGCTTTTCAACTGCAAGTGAGCTTCGCTAGACTTTATAGACTTTACCGTCTGTCGGTGAGCTTCCCTATCACCACCGTTGAAAGGGTTCATGACCAACCTCTAACAAAACCTGTGATGCACACGCGCATCATGAGCTCATCTTCTCCCACATGGGTTGGTCTCAACCCTGAAGAAGTCTCAGCAGCAGATGAACCTCCCCCTCCAATTTCCCATTCGACGGCCTTATCGAGTCAAAAGGAGCTATCTAGCTGCCTTTGGATGACACTGATCAACGTGATTACGAGTGCTAGCTACCTCCTTTCGGATCTCTTTGTCTGAACCATCTCAACTTGTGTACTACCTCCAAGCTAATAATTAACCCCAGTGGGGCATATATTCTCACACGTACGCTACAGAGAAGAGAGTACAGACCCTACGTGGCTACAGGCTAGAGAGAGACCTCACACAGACACAAAATGCAGGAGAATCTCCCATGGCCTCCCTCCTTTTGAGCTCGCTGCTGCAAGCAACAGAGCTACAGTCAGATGACACACTTCGCTGCAGCTAGCTGCACTGCACTGCCATCTGTTGACCACCTTCCGTCCCCCAGCTGAAAGGGCAAAGGCACAAGGATTCCTCTGCTCCTCCTCCTCGTTGTTTGAACAGTTGCTGAGATTTTGGCCACTGACTGCTGCATCTCCAGCCTGTTCAGAGTTTCAGTTTCGGGTGCGTTTGGTTTCGTAGAGTTAACTCTACCCTATTTTTTGAATAAGATGAAGCAAGCTGAGTCGTATATACGTATTAAATAGAAGAGTGTTTGGTTGGTTATATCTAAGGCTGTACGAGCAGATACAGGCAACTGATTTACTGTTTGGTATGTCGAATTTAAGACTGTATAAGTAGATACAGGTCAATTTTAGTGTGGCTAACAAGCGTGCCTTATGCTACAATAATCGAATCCTACCGTCCTAGATAAGAGTGAAGTCTGATTCAAACGTATCCGTGCAGTTAGACTGAGTCCGTATTCTTAAATCTACAGATACAGACTGAATCCGCTCATATAAATAACTAAATACCTAGATCCGTTAAGGTAAAGTAGACTATTCATAGGTAGATTCAACTAACCGAACAAACCCTCAGTCAGTCTCTGAGACAGACAGCGCATCTTTTCATCTCCAGTATTCTGCGTACTCTAAATCTCTGGTCGATCATTGATGCTGTGTCCGTGCGACGCTGTCAGCCAGTCAGTCTCGTCTGATCGCTCGGCTGGTACTGCAAATCTGTGGCGCTCGTACCCACATCTTTTGTAGGAGTAGTAGCTTTAGAAAAAATACTTCTCAAAAGGAAATTAAAGAGGCTCCGGCTGGAAAGATGCAACCTTTATCATGCTGCATCCTCTGAACCCATCGTCCCTGAAATCTGTAAGTTTTTTGCTCCATAATCCACAGGTTCAGAAAGGAGAAACTGTCCTGGAAACAGAAAAAAGGAGAGATTTTTGTTTTTCTTTTCAGTCAAAAATGCAATCTTTTTTTCATAAACGGACTAACTGCATGCCCTATCTTATCTTCTTCTCGTTGGAGCATTCGTGGATGGTCCAGAAATTCAGTGCAGCATGCAAGCATGCCGATGATCCTATCCATTCTTATCTCTGCATGCATGGCTACATGTGAGAGCAGGAATCACTCCTTAATCCTTGCTAATTTTAGCCAATCCAACACTCATTCAGGATCTCTCATCTGGAAGAAGAAAGCACGTACAAATATACATATATATATAGAGAGAGAGAGTTCATCTTTCTGTATCTGCTAGCTTCAGATTAAATCAAGAAAATGTATGATGCATGTAAGTGATGGTTTTTCAGAGGGAGTTAGGCAGCATAAAGCTGGATAATGGAAATATGGAATGGACCACGCAACTAGCACAAATTATGCACGCATATGCAGCAAGCGAGACATGTTAGCTAGCGACTTGGCGTGAGGTGAGAGTGTGTGTGTGGCCATCTACATGGAGACGTTGCAACACATGGTTCAGAGCAAGATCATATCAAATCAGCTCTTGCATGCATAAAACAATAGCTACAAACCATGGAGATATTATATTATATTATATATATATATATATATATATTGAGTGAGTGAGTGAGTACGTACATACGTAGGCAGGTAGACTAGATTAAAATACTGCGATAAACTAATGGAAAGTTAGTTAATTTCAATTAGGTTCAGAATCAAATCGCTGAGAATCCATGTTAATATTTCGTTCTTGATCTGCATCGACAATAAATTAATCAATCGAATAACTAAAGCAGTAAAGCTAACCCCTTTTTCCCTGAAAGAGTTTGGCAGGAGCTCTGCATATTCGATTAATTAACAATGGTTATATGGCAAATAATTTTCGTGTTGGTTTGCCCGGCAATAAAAAGAAGTAAAAAACATGTATATTTATTTTCTGGCGTAATACGAATAAAATGGAGGAAAATATTAATTAATTAGTTAATTAATTAATTAATTAAAATTAATTAATGGTAAGCTAAGTAGCCGCGCAGTCGATCGCTCGAGGCGATATATAAATATGAGACGCTCTCTCGCAAATATTGCAACGACCGATCGATCCACACACACAAAAACATATATATCCAGCTAGTGGTACGTGCTGATCGCCGCCGCCGCCGCCGCCGTCCGGCTAATCGTTGCTGTGCTGGTAGGTGGCCCGCTACGACGGCATGGAGGAGGCGCCGGGTCTGTGGTGGGGGGTCGTCGCCGCCACCGCGGTGCTGGCAGGTGGCGTCGTCCTCCTCGACGCCGTGGTCCGGAGGGTGCACGAGTGGACCATGACGGCGCCGCTGGGCGCCGCCAGGCGGGCGCGGCTGCCGCCGGGGGACATGGGGTGGCCGCTCGTCGGCGGCATGTGGGCCTTCCTCCGCGCCTTCAAGTCCGGCTGCCCGGACGCCTTCATCGCTTCCTTCGTCCGCCGGTGAGTGCCCACGTGTCACATGCCTCGCCGGTAGTACGTGCATGAGCCTGGTCCACGTGTCACCGGCCCTGGGACCCACCGACCAGCCAGCAGCACAGGCTGACCTGTGGGGCCCACCCAAGATCGTCCCATTTTATTTCTTCTTATGGCATTAGCTACATCCTGTGCAAGATCGAACGTCGTATCGATATTTCTTAAATGAGATCCTCTGTTTATTTTTACCATAATACTTTATTCTTGACACGTGATCTTGATGATAGTATCAGAGTCTACATGTCAGTCAGTGATAAAGTCACCGTGAAGTCGATTGCAAAGAAACCGTTTTTTTATCTTTTCATGCAACAAGTGTGTTGTGTAATTATCCATCAGTGATGCATACCAACAAGTGATGAACAATTAAGGGTAAGAGTTAATTCGCAGACTAATCGGGTTGGCCCTGGAGATTAATGAAACCAGGATAGATGTTCTTGCTCTTTTCCTCGGGGGATTTGTTCTAGTAATTGATTTCAATCAATCAAATGGATGGATTGCTTTTTTGTTTTAGGCAGCCATCAAAAGATGCTCCCCTTTTGAATGGTATCAGTGTTTGCATGCATGATCCATCCAGCATCAAGTCCTGGCAGTGTTTCTGTACCACCTCTTTCACTTCAAGAGGATGCTGTTCTGCCTTTTCTTTCTTTTCACCATCCCTGCTGCCTGAAACCCATACTGATGTGTTTTTTCTTGCAGCCTTTTATAATAATAAGAGGTAAATTTTAAGGTATATCAAATTAATAAGGACTATTTATTTTTATAGATCTAATAGCTAAAATTAAAAAAAAAACCGATGTCTTACCTCTTAGGAGGTAATAGATCACTCTGATCTAACGGTCACGATTAAAAGAAATCAACGTTCTATCTTCTAAGAGATAATATGTTATTTTATTTTTTTCTAACCAATAACTAAGATTAATTCTACATCTTACCTCCTATTACCTCTTCAAGAGATAGAAGAGGTAAAAGTTGTATCATAAAAGAGACCTAATGATAATAATCTCTCTTCCTTATTTTACATTTCTGAAGCCGGAACAGACTGAACTTTATTGATCGGAGAACTTTATTGATCAGATATCTGAAATGAGTCACTCACTAGCTATTAGCTCCCATCCGGTTATAAGTACAACCAACCATTGAGCTGTGATGGCTTTGTGTTTGTGACATGTATCCCTCTGCTAAGTGGTGCCCAAGCATTTTTGGTTCAGATTAAGATTTGGTCGATTCAGCTTTATTGGTGCAAGAACCGGCAGGAATTGATGTTCATGTCAACTGTCTGGTTCTGATTACAGCCAATAATGCACAGGGTATGCTTTAGTCACTCAGTACCTGCTGAGACTGGAACAAAATGCAGGCTAGTGTGGCACCCACTGTCCATCAGATTTCCACTCCAGATTTGCAGCTGCAGATTCCATTTTATACCCTTTTGGTGTCCTGCTCATAGTTAATACCATGTTTGTTTAATCTGCTCTGGAATCATCTAGCTGCTGGAACAAAGCATTCAGCTTAGTCAGACATAATCTGAACACCTGGAATGTGATGCCTTTTTCCCAAGAAAGATGAAAGAAATTAGGTACAGGTTCAGGCACAGACAGCTGCAAGAACAGATCATTGTTTGCATCACAGAAAAAGGCTTCCCTTTTTTTTCTCTTCACTCACAGATCACAGTGGAGCCACAGATTAGCATGAACAAGACTGTGAATTCTACACAGTTGCAGGGACAAACAAATTATCTGTAAAATTCATAGTCTGTTCAACTGTTCTTGATTTGTGACTCTTATCGGTACAGTGTTCTAGCTAATGAACACTGATACTGATCACAGCTGACACATGAGAATTGCAAAGGATCAAATCAAAATTGACCGAAGTAGTTTGTGATGGTTTTGATTTGATCTGAAACTGAGAGGCGTTGATGATGGATGCAGGTTCGGGCGCACTGGGGTTTACAGGGCGTTCATGTTCAGCAGCCCGACGATCTTGGCGATCACGCCGGAGGCGTGCAAGCAGGTGCTCATGGACGACGAGAGCTTCGTCACCGGCTGGCCCAAGGCCACGGTGACGCTCATCGGGCGCAAGTCGTTCGTGAGCATGCCGTACGAGGATCACCGGCGGCTGCGCAAGCTGACGGCGGCGCCAATCAACGGCTTCGAGGCGCTGACCACCTACCTGGGGTTCATCGACCAGACCGTGGTGGACACGCTGCGCCGCTGGTCGGAGGCCGGCGAGGTGGAGTTCCTCACGGAGCTGCGGCGGATGACCTTCAAGATCATCGTGCAGATCTTCATGAGCGGCGCCGACGACCGCACCATGGAGGCGCTGGAGAGGAGCTACACCGACCTCAACTACGGCATGCGCGCCATGGCCATCAACCTCCCCGGCTTCGCCTACCACCGGGCCCTCAAGGCTCGCCGGAAGCTGGTGTCCGTGCTGCAGAGCGTGCTGGACAGCAGGCGTGCCGCGACGGCCAAAGGCTTCACCCGGTCCAGCAGCATGGACATGATGGACCGCCTCATCGAGGCCCAGGACGAGCGCGGCCGGCGGCTGGCCGACGACGAGATCATCGACGTCCTCATCATGTACCTCAACGCCGGCCACGAGTCCTCCGGCCACATCACCATGTGGGCCACCGTCTTCCTGCAGGAGAACCCCCAAATCTTCGCAAGGGCAAAGGTGCCCCCAAAACTCAAATCTTTATCACAACTTCTTTACTTGTACAAACTAAATTTTGTTTTTTTGATCAATCCAAAGCTTGCTCATTGATGCATCAATAATCATTTCATATTTGCATTTGACTTGATTGGATTCAGGCCGAGCAAGAGGAGATCATGAGAAGAATACCACCAACGCAGAAGGGACTAAACCTCCGGGACTTCAAGAAGATGCAGTACCTCTCACAGGTACAAAACATCATGCATTTCTTGAGCTTAATTTGCAAAGTTTACTTCATATATGCTTGAGCTTAACATCACAAATCTGCATATATGTTAATTAAAAACCTGAAGGTTATCGACGAGACACTCCGCTGCGTCAACATCTCGTTCGTGTCCTTCCGTCAGGCGACAAGAGACGTCTTTGTGAACGGTAAAATCAAAGAAAGAACCCATCTGATGCTCTTACTAGATCTTCCATTGACTTTATTACTCAAAAAAAAAAGATCTTCTGGTGACAAAATCGAGTGATGAATGCATGATTGAATCTTGTACTAAGCAAGAACCCAACAGGATATCTGATACCCAAGGGCTGGAAGGTTCAGCTGTGGTACAGAAGTGTGCACATGGATCCTCAAGTTTACCCAGATCCCAGCAAGTTCAACCCTTCAAGATGGGAGGTAAATTACAGCCATTCTTCTGCATTTCTATTGACCAATATAAACGAAAAAATTGATCATTTGCCGCTATCAAGATGCTTCTCTTGATTATAATGTTACTCTTAAGACTGACATGTAGGCCTATTTATGTTAAAAAATATGAGTCTGGATGGCAAAAATATGAAGTCATTTCTTGATAATAGCAAATTATTAAATCTCACGAATTTAGAATTTTTCTTACTGTTTTCAGTGAATTTTCTTCTGAATTTCAGGGCCCCCCGCCGAGAGCCGGCACATTCCTTCCATTTGGACTGGGAGCAAGACTCTGCCCTGGAAATGATCTTGCAAAGCTGGAGATCTCTGTCTTCCTCCATCATTTCCTCCTAGGCTACAAGTAAGTCTCTAACATATCTGACAAAAACTGTTGTGCACTGGATTTTCTAAGTGGACATGAATTAACTGTGAGCAGAAAGAGTCCAAACTGGAGTTGCATGCCATTCAAATAGTCAACAAAAAATTTATTTTTTCTCTGTGAAGATAGATCAATAAATATGTGACATGTCACTCCACGAGCATGCAAGTTAAAATTTGACCTATACAAATTAAAATAAAAAGAACAAATATGACTGTCGATAATACATACTATTCATGGTCATATTTGTCATTTTTTTCCAAATTGTATAGGTCTGATTTTAACTTGAATGTTTATGGAGCGATATATCACATATTGATCCATCTTTACAAAAAAAATCCACAACTATTTGGATGGCATGAAAAATGAAAGGACATCCTAATTATCCAACTTATATATTCTTCTCCTAATCTTAATAAAATTTGATCAGTACTTTACCGGTCCGGTGAAAAAAAACTGTTGTATAGCTTAACAGCCTCAAAAAAGTCACTCTTGGTTTCATCTACTCCCTCCATTTGATTAGCCCAACATACTTGTAGCTTCCTGGATCAACTATCAAGACAGAAGCTTTGGCTTTCAGAATGCAACTCCAGAACGCTAAGAATTGTTCTGCCCAGAATCCATGTCTGAATCTTGTCTGTTGCGTGCAGGCTGACGAGGACGAACCCAAAGTGCAGGGTGAGATATCTGCCTCATCCCCGGCCGGTGGACAACTGCTTGGCGAGGATCACCAGGGTTTCCGACGAACACTAAATCCAGGGGCTCTTGTCTGCGTCCTCTGGGAGAAGAAGAACATGAGCATGATGAAAAAAAAAGCATATCACGTATTCTGAATTTCTGATCAAGACGATGTGTCCGTCTTGGTGTTTGCTTTGCCTTTTGAGCTGTTCTTGCTGTCCTAGCTAGCACAAAGTAAGTTATACTAACAAGCTTCCTGGATGTGGCGAGCACCGGAAGCATCCCCTTCTTTTCGAACTGTCCTGAGCTCACTGAACTTGGATTTTGCATGAGATTTCATAAAGCTGGCAAGAAAAAGTTTCAGTTTTTTTGCCTCTCTGAGTTGCCTTAGCCCGCAGTCTAAGTTGTTTCTGCTTTGCTTGGATTGATTCATCAGGCAGAGCTCGTGCTCTTTTCGCCTAAATTTGAGCTTCTCTTTTTCACGAAGACACAAGGTCATAATTAACCCTGACCTACAAATATTCAGAAGTTTTACTGCACAACTTCCTAATCGCTTAAATTTTTGTGCCGAAGAATTTCGGTCTGAATCTTTTATCATTCAGCACTGCTGCACGAGTTAGACATGTTTATTTTAGCTACTGGTAGCTGCAGCTACTTCTAGAATCTGAAGCTGAAACAAACGGTTCAGATTTTGAATCTAGATTATGATAATCAGTTGCTGAATTTGAAAATAAACTAGAATTCAGAAGCTGAAAAATACTAGTTTCTCTAAAGCTAGATACTCAGAATAATGAACTATTAAACCAATCAGTCACCAGCTAGATACTCGGACCAGCTGACTATTAAAAATCTTTAGCTAAAACAAACATATCTTGAATGCATTGATTTTTAGCAGGACTAGATATTAACGAATGATACTTGCCCCAAACTTCAGTTCAACCTGATGTCGAAGGGTTTCAATAAGCCACTGAGCAGCTTGCAACAGGGGAGATTTTTCGAGCCTCTTATGGGGGTAGAATTGGGCTCCAATTTTCAAGATTCTTGTCAATGATACATAATCAAGAAGGATTATAAAGATACAAGTGCCTTCCCCTCGTGGAAATGACCAAAGATGATTTTAAGATAAATAATATTGTTATATTTATAATGTTTTCGTCTCTTTTCTATGCCATAATCGGGTTCTCTTATTGATATGTTATGTTTAAAATAGAAGTAAATTTTATGACAAACAAAATAATTATAGCCAACCTAATTAATAATTATAATTAGTTACATAACTAATAATTATCTTATTAGAATCAACAATCCTTCTGCTTATACTTATGTTATAATATTGATTATTTTAAGCGGTTCTAAAAGGATCAAAGGCTAACAAACTCACACACGATGGAAATAACCGACAATAATGAATTCAGCGTGTCACATTAAGACCGGCACGGATGGTTGTAATTGGCTTGCTCGATAATTGATGTTATAGAACATCCGTATATTTGTTGCCGAAAACTTTCTGTTTCCGACGTACTCTCATTTAATGAGGGTGTCATAGTCTTTTTTTTTTCTTCTTAACTTTTTCAAAAATATCTACAACCCTTTATATTATGGGACAAAGAGAGTACATTTAGTTGGAAAAGGGATTTCAGAGTAGTCGGGGAATTAAATTTCAACGAGAAAAGGTTGAGAAAATAGGGGAAATGACCAAAATGCCCTGTGCCCCCACATCCATATATTTCTCTCTCCATCGTCTCTGCTCTCTATTCCCGATCTGCACAGGCGCCCTTCTGTTCCACCGCCACCGCCGCCGGCGAGCAGGCACGGTACGTACGGCCTCCCTCCCCTCCTCGTACCTACCTACCCCACCCTAGCCTCCTCCTCCTCCTCTTGCAGCATCCTTTCCACCTGCCTCCATCTCGGCTCGGCTCGAATTTAAGGTATTCGTTATCTCCTTAGCCCTTCCTCCTCCCCCGCACGACCGGATGAGCTGGCGTGGCATGGATTGGAGATCCATCCGGACTAGGGTTGGTTTTTTTGGGTCTGCAGTTGATCCGTCCAGTGTTTTCCGGATTTGTTTGATGCGCGGCTCAGTGCTTGTAGCAGTTTGTTCGGCCCGCCCATGGCAGGGGCGCCTTTAGATTCTAATCCGTTGTTGGAATTGGTTGATTCGAGCGATGATGCAATCCTGTCCCTGAGCAGGAGTGAAATGGATGGGGTTGTCTCCGCTTCTGCTGATGCCACAAGAGATCAGCCTATGAATGTGTATGTATGGGACATGGATGAAACACTTATTCTGCTCAAGTCGCTGCTGGATGGTTCGTTTGCTGGGACTTTTGATGGCCTGAAGGACCCTGATAGAAGTATTGAAATAGGGAAGCGGTGGGAGAATCTCATTCTGGAACTCTGCGACGAACACTTCTTCTATGAGGAGGTCAGTCGGCCCCCTCCATTACTGTCTGCTGACTTCCTTGCTATGCCACTATATTTGTAGGTACATCGTTGGGTAGATGTGGATGTCTATTTTTAGTAATAGAAGCTAGTCAAATTTCCCCCGCAATTGCGCTATTTGAAATAGATTTGTGTTTGATGTACGCTTGTAGCCGTTATAATCTGGTTCCATCATGATGGACGGTGTATACATTTCTCCCTTTTTTTTCTCGGGCTAACATGATCCTCTCTTAATAATACAATAGATATATAGAAGCAAAAACTTTATGTTGTCGTTTTGTATTACATTTGTATTTGTGATACACCCTCCTTTGGCTGGTCTGTTCAGTTAAGTGTCTGCTGTTCCTGTTTCCTTTAATGTTATGGGCAAAATCACTCATTTATCATACCTGTCAGCTGATCATCTTGTTATCACAACAAATGCAGATTGAGAACTACAATGAACCCTTTCTCAGTGCTGTGAGTGAATACGATGATGGGAAAGACTTGAAAACATATGATTTTGAGGCAGATTGCTTTAGTTCACCTTATGATGATCTGAATAAAAGGAAGCTGGCTTACAGGCATCGTGCTGTTGGAGAGAAGTATACAAAGGTATTACAAAAGTTGCCTTATCTCCCCCTCTACTTTTTTCCTGCTTCATGAGATGAACCAACAATAGAACATATATATGTTTTACCTTCATATTACTGCCTTTTCTAGGCCTTGTTTTTATGGGCCAAGATGGTCTGGGATCCTGGCCATCCATCTGGAAATTCAATTAACTTCCATTTACTTCCGTACCAGCCCATCCAAACAAGGCCTTAAGGTGCATGACAGTCCTGTGACATGGATATCATGAATACACTTTTTTAAGCATGAACCTTCTAAATATGGGTGCGGCGCGATGCTCGGATAACTTATGTAGAGAACTGTGATGCTTCATTCCGTTTCGTGAGAATATTGTTACTAGATGAAAATTGATATTGTAGAAGTCCCTGATATGGATCAGTAGCTTTTATGGTGTTTAATCAATTATTGTTTGTTGTTATGAGGCCTGGACTTTAGATTAAGAAATGAAATAAATTCGCTGTGATATCTAAGAGTAAATCATAACAGGGTGCTAGCTGATTAAATATGCTTTTCTCTTTTGATAGGTGGTTGCATATTTTGAAGATTTTATCTAGGAAGCTTTGTTTTGCAATACCTTTTTTACCTTGGTGATTAATTTCATATGGGCTCTCATATTTGTCAAACTGAAATATGTACATGTGCTTAACTGAGCAAACTAGGATTCTAAAGTACCAATATGATAAGGGCAAACCAACCGTGGAACAGGTTTTGTTGTTACTTTTCAAGCTTTACACTGAGTTAGACTGTTGATTAGGAAGCTTAGTTACAATAGGAGGATTACAGTGGATACTGAATCCCTTGGAAGTTGGAATGATGCATCCTAGGCAGTGATTCATTGGGGCTTCGTGTTTCAGTGCAGGCTCTTTTTTACAGATGTTTTGATCTTAGTGAAACTTGATTTAGGAATGGTAAGTAATGGGGCCTGTCCTGGGACATTTTTAGAACAAGTTAGATATTCACTTTTCAGCTACCCTTTTTATAGAGTTTTTCAGCTTTCATTTCGTTGCAATTATTTATAAACAATTTTTCATGCCAAAACTAATTTCCATTATTTTAGTGGATTTCATGTATACAGTCAATAAATTGAGCCGCTTTTTGGCGTTTCTTTCAGGGTTTGGAAAAAATTCTGGACAGCCACATGGTTAAAGTCTGGAATGATTTGTATAGTGCGACTGACAAATACACTGATGGTTGGTTTTCTTCAGGTATTCTGATTCATACTACTTTTCCTTTAATATTTAGAAAAACTTATCTGCTTTTAGTTGGTGGGAGTAAATTGTGGGCTTTCATTTTTTTGTTTATGAACTAAATAATTGCTATCACCAAAGCTATAAGAGCTTACAACTAAGAGGATCTGCAATAACATAACAATACATATATCAAACAATGCCCCCTCTGTTTGACGGTGTGCTTTTAATTCACTGGAGGTTGCCACCTCACAATATATGTCCTCCAGAAGAAAAAACAATTATTTTTTTCTTTGTACCCATGCTTTAAACCTTTGCAGAAACAAGGGGAACTGGCCTTGGAAGAATAGAACGAACATGCTCATATTTCTTTAATTTTTCTTTTCTTTAGCCAAATTTAACGATCAACTATGTTGCTTGAGTGCTCAATTGTTTTTTTCCTCTTGTTATGCAGCTCATGAGTTGTTGGAAGAAGCAATGGGTAAATCAACAGCTGATCCCACTGCTAAACATTCAAGTATCAATTGCATAGTTACATCAGGGTCCCTGATTCCAAGTATTGCCAAATGTTTGCTCTACCGTCTGGATGACGTGGTCGAGTTCGAGAATGGTATGTCTGAACATTCCTTTGAGCGCTTCGTTTATGTTTGATGTTTTTTGGAAACATGTAATGGAATGACTTGACCGTATCACTAGTTCTGAATGATTATTGGCATACCATTTTCATAAAATCCTGTAGCAGCTGGATAGGTAAATGAATTCTATATGAACTAGGTGTAAACAGATGTAGACTAAGACTAGGTTACTAAACATCTGCTTCTGCTTTGCAGTTTACAGCTCCTGGGAAGTTGGCAAGCTTCAGTGCTTCAAATGGATCAAGGAGCGCTATGATGGTCCAAACGTCCGCTTCTGTGCGATTGGAGATGGGCATGAAGAATGCAGCGCAGCCCAGATAATGAAATGGCCATTTGTCAAGATCGAGTTCCGCCCTGATGCCCCTCATAGGTTCCCTGGCCTGAACCTTTCAACCATCCATCGCTTGATGGATGTTGTGTACAAGTCATCAAGCAAAGATGGTTGACCAACATTCCTGTTGGCCCCCTGTGTTATACCTCCATCCTCCAATGCCATGGAGGCCTTGTTTAAGGAATTGTAAGCAGAGAGAGAGAGATGTGATGGGGAGCATATTGCTGATCATGCCTGGAGAATTATGAGGCTGGTGTGTGACAAATAAGCGTCCTTCTAGTTCCGGCATGTTCTAGATTCTGTGCTTGTCTGTGTTGCCATTTTACTCTGACCAGGCAATCTTCTGTTGCTTGTTGTATCCGGCCATTGTGGTCGCCGGCGGTGTGCATTGGCATTTCAGATGGTGTGTACATATGTGCCTTAGATCGCCGATGACTCTCGTCTGAACAATGTAGGAAGTATAGCAAGTTAGCAACATCCTTGGATGATTGGGGTTTGGTGCTAGCTTCTGCTTCCTGTTTGGCGCATCTCATTTGTAGAGATCTGCACAAATTCCAAGACAAAATGGAGACATAGTGAAGTGTATATTCGATGGCCGTGTAAATTTGACTCTACGTATGGGACGCATGTTTTGTGTGAATAGTGTTCCTACCAGACTAGGGTTCTTCCTGGAATCGGCCCAACATGTACAGCAGCCCATGCTCCATCGTGATGGTTCGTCTCTGCCTGCCGAGGTGCAAACTCCTTCCATCTAATCTATTCTTCACACTCCTATTTAGCTACATGTTTCGTTCCCAGTTTTGAGATTTTTCTTATGTTGGTTATCTTAAGATTTGCTGTTTTTCCTGTAGTTGAGTTGATCCTGCACATTTGGAGCATTCTTTCTTGACGGTGAAATCTAATGAGCCGAGTCAGTTTTCAACTTTTCATCTGCTGCCCC
>KE372722.1:52902-67375 GCA_000418225.1 Zizania latifolia | reverse complement strand
CTTCAGCTTCGCGCACCCGGATTGGGCCAGTCGGACCCGGCAGCTCCTCTTCAGCTCCGCGGTCGGACTCCCGTGTACCTGAGTCGCGCGACAGCTCCGTCGCGGTCGAGTCATCTCCTCCTCTTCTCCTTCAACCTCATCGTGCAATCTTCATCACCCGGTTGACAAGCACTCATCACCTCATGGTTCATACCATGACTCCTCAACCGACGCAACCATGAAAGTTGCCTAGAGGGGGTGAATAGGCAATCTAAAATTCTCAACAAAAACATGTTAGTTCAAATCTCTAGGATCTAGACTATCCGGACTTTAGTCGAATACTCCGGGAGCCAGACAAAATTTAAAACTATCCGAGGTCTAGATTGTCCGGGTGTAACCGGATGGTCTGGGCACATCAGATCTAAAATTACAACCAATGCTGAAAATAATCTACCCAATGAATTCCGTGTGACTTAAACTTGTTAGCAAATAGATAGATCAACAGCAAATATAACTAGCAAAATAAATGATGGACACAATGATTTTTCTCGAAGTTCGAATCCTTCGATCCTACGTTCCATTGAGAAAACCCTAAGGGGGCGGGTCTCTTTCAACCCTAATTCTCACCAAGCACTTACCTCCGTAAGTCTTGATTTTTACTCAGTTACGTTGAAGCCGAGGTGAAGCTTTGTACAAATGTATCCGGTCACCCACACGCTTTGAGTGCTCGCGGATCGACCCCTAGCAGTCTAGGAGACCTCAATATCCAAGAATAATAGCCTCGTTGACGTGATCCGACGCCGTGTGCTCAAGAAACAGCGAAGACCATCAAGCACACATCCACACAACTCTCAAGAGATTGATCAAACGAGAACCCGTGGAGATTATGTGAAGAAATCTCTTTTCTTCCCTCAAGATCCAAAACAACACATAAGGAAGAAGGAGAAAGAATGGCAGGGCGTCTAGGGTTGCAATCACGTCCCCCTTATTATGGAGGAGAAGGGTATTTATACCCTTACACCAAATCTGTCCGTTAAGGTAAAAAATCACCCACTGTTCATCCAGACAGTCTGGGCTTAACCGGATGATCCGGACCAAATAAAATTCGAAACAGAACTAGTGTTTCGGACAGTCCGGTCAGAATTTGGATATTCTGGGCCAAAATAAGTCCAAACAGAAGAGTGTTTTTGAATAGTCCGACTAAGGTCCGGGCGGTCCAGGCCACGGAATAAAATCAAACAGCGAGCAATTTTTGGATTGTCCGGCCAAGAATCCGGACGTTCCGGCTTCAAAAATAATTTTAACAGAAATAAATTTTCAGATAGTCCGGACAGTCCGACTTAAAAAATAAATCGAACAGAAGCATGTTTTTGGATTGTCCGGCTAGAATCCAGACGGTCTGACATGTAAATAAAATCAAACAGAAGGTAGATTTCGGATAGTCCGGCTTGAATCCGGACAATCCGGTTTTTCTAGAAAGCAAAAACCAACTTAGAAAAATTTCAAAACTTTCAACGAAAGATTTTGATTTGAGCACTTAGCTTTGGATCAACTATCAACGCATCCCTCTTGATAGTTCAGCATAACTAGACTCAAGAAAATGTAAAATATACGCAATAAGCACAATTTGAGCCGAAGTAAAACTAATAAGCCAATTTCTTCAAGATCGATAGAGCTGCAATGCCACTTTTAATTTTTAATTCCTGCATTCATCTTAGCAACCATATCAGTAGCATTGATCACTATTGTCATTAATACACCAAAATAAATTAGGGACCTAGATGCATCAGGATGCACTTTTAATCCCCCTCTTTTTGGTGATGATGACAATATGATCCAAGAAGTGAAAATAAATTGCTATCAAGATGAATATACACAATGAAGCTCCCCCTAAATACATGCATCAAATAATAAAATAGTAAACAAGACATAAAGCATTTACGACTAGAAATCGAAATTAGCATAACTAACCATAAAGCATAAAACATTGTGCATTACATTCCATCATTCATGCCAACACATAAAAGCAAAACGCTATTACAGCCATTGTTCATGACATGGATTACAAAAGATGAAACCAAAAGATATGAAAACCTAATGCTAAGCAATTTGACTTGACTTGACTTGCGACAACTTCTTGGTAATTCTCTCCCTTTGTCATCAAAGACAATAAAAAGAGAGAACTCAGCAAACGGCTCACTCGGAGTCTTCGCTCTCAACATCATCATCATCATCATAGTTAGACGGTGAGAAGGACTGCTGAGGATGCTGCTGCTGCTGGGATGACCCTGCTCTGGATCCAAAGAAGTGGACATAGGGGTCAGTGCAGTCAGTAAAGTCGTTCTCCTCTTCAGAATCAGACAAAGGCTCCATGAGAGGCTGGCCTGACTGCTGAAGCAGCTGGTTGATCATCTTGTTCTGCCTTTTGAACTCCTTAACTTGCCACCGATTGCTGTTTCGGCATATAGTGAATATGGCCGACAAAATCTTCTTGATTGGTGAGCCAGAGGAGCTAGGCTACGGTGCTGATCTGCGAGGAGCACGCCGATGCCCGACAGAAGAAGGCAGAGCTGCTGAGAAGGACTGAGGCGCTCCTGAAGGTGGTGCCTGAGGTGTGTACCCACGGTGCACAACCGCATGTACCATCTTCTTGTGAGTGACTCTATCGATCACAAGCTGAATGTATGGGGAGTACACATAACTCTTAGTGGGGGAGACTGAGATGGTCCAGATCTCGCTCCAGAGGAACCGAGAGACGTTGAACACATCACGGTCCTCCCACATGACCGCTAGCAAATTGTGGGCATTGCCAAGCGATGAGGTTCTGTCACCGAGCTTAGGCAGCAGGGACTTCTAGAAAAGATTGTTCACTACTGAGAACACCGGGAAGAGACCCTCTGTCTTGCCTCCAAACACTGAACCCGGCTCATACAGAAATGGCACTGCATCAACTCTAAGCACGGGTTCTGTGTCAAGCTGGTAAGCTACGAGGTCATTTGCGTCCAGACCCAAGATAGCAGCGAAGCCACTGAGTGTGACCGCGTACTCAACTCCCTCTAGCCGCCAGTGAAAGGTTGGCTCCTCATTGGTCACTGTCTGGAAGAGAGTAGAGTAGAACTGGCAGATTGCTTCTTTGTACCAGTTCTGCTTGATCTCCATGAGGCCATAGAGATTCTTCGCCTGATAGATATTGATCACCTGGTTGAACACTAGATTGCCCTTTTTCTTCATCGTAGCTTAGTTGATACATTGCATCTTGACTACCGGGTTCCTCTTAGGCAACATGACGCTCTTGCAGTAGGCTTGTTGTAAGCCCGAGTGAAACCGATAATCCGACGCATCCCTCACATAAACCCGGAGTTTTTCATTCCTCTCCTTCCCCACCTCTAGAGTCCGCCTTATATAATTGACTTCAGAACGAGGAGTGACCGCGCCAGCCAATGAGGGCTCCTAGACTTTTCTCCGGACAAGCTAAAGGATATCATCGCTTCGACTGGATAGTCCGGTGACAGACTACTTTCCTTTGCCCTTGCCCTAAGGTGGAGGAGGAGGCCGCACTAAAGAAGCGGCAGGCACTTGGATGCCGATGGCTGGAAATCGACGCAACCTCGAAATAAGCCACTTGAAATGGCCTCTTGAAGCTTGCCCAGCACTTGGAGCTGGAGGAGGAGACCCTCCAGTGTCAGTGTCATCACCGGAAGAGTACTTCGGATTGTGCCTGGCCTTCTTGCGCTTCTCTTCAGACATGACGACAACTGCTACAAAGCAGCAAATAATCAAAAGTTAAATCAAGGATATGAATCAAGGAATGAAAACTAAAACGCAACATAAAACTTAGACTCGGACTGTCCGGGTAGGACCGGACTATCTGAGCCCCTGCAAAATCAAAACCGATTGATCTTAACAATGTGGTTGGGGTACATTGCAACAACTTCTCTAGAACTAATTCTAGCCTAAAAGATTCAAGATTTAACCAAAGACTAGAAGGAAAAAAGCCAATCTAGATCAAAATAGAGGATACCTTAAAGAGAAACTTAGAGATGAAAAGGAGACGATCGGCGCTCCTAGAAGGATCCTAGTCTCCCCCTCAATAGATCCCGTGACTCTCCACTAACTAGTTTCGAAGAAAACCGTCAAAAAAATTGAGAGTTTGAGTGAGGGAGAAGAGAAGTCAGGAGGAGAGAGATAGCCGGACGGTTCGGGTCCCCTTTTATAAAGTCTAGCCTGGACAATCCGGAGTTATCTGGACTATCTGGATTTCTAGGCGAACCGGTCTGTGCGGAGGTAGTCGGACAATCCAGGTACACCGGAACCGAACTTCAAAAAGTCCAAGACCCGGACTGTCTAACTTTAGTCGGATGATCCAGGACCTCCAGAAATCTCAACTCATTGCAATTTAAGGAGACATATGCCATGAACTTTACGCAAAAAATAGTATTTTACCACAGATAATATAAGCATGAATAAACATGAATAACATGGCATAGCTCAAATTGAATCATAAACAATATAACATAAATTTACATTTATTTAAAATGTGGCCCATTACGTATGAATAATTGGTAGGTTCCAGAGGTGCTTTCTCTATCTACTCTGCAACCGGCATAATTGGAGTCTGAATAGCCGATAAGATCAAATGTTAAGTCTTTTGGGTACTAAAGCCCTAGGTTTGGAGCATGAACAAAATATCTCAAGATTCTTTTAATGGCAACCAAATGATATTCTTTTGGTGCAGCTTAAAATCTTGTACACATGTAAACACTAAGCATGATATCGAGCCTAGATGCACATAAATATAACAAGGAGCTAAACATAGAACGGTATACCTTTTGATCGATATTGGTTTCTTGTTGATTTAGATCAAGATGCCCGTTGGTTTGCATGGGGTCTTGATGGGTTTGGCATTTTCTATGACAAACTTCTTGAGCATGTCTTTAATGTACTTGGTTTGACTGATAAAAGTGTATTTTTTGAGTTGCTTGATTTGAAATCCAAGAAAGAACTTGTACTCTCCCATCATTGATATTCTAAATCTCTTGGTCATTATCCTACTAAATTCCTTACATAAATTATTATTAGTAGAACCAAATATAATGCTATCAATATATATTTGGTAAACAAAGAAATCATTATTAAAATGCTTAGTAAAGAGGGTAGGATCGGCTTTGTCTATTTCAAAGCCATTTTTAAGTAGAAAGTCGATAAGGCATTCATACCATGCTCTAGGTACTTGTTTAAGCGCATAGAACGCCTTTTAGAACTTAAACACATGATTTGGATATTTAGGATCTTCAAAGCCTGGTGGTTGCTCTACATACACCAACTCAGTGATTGGATCATTTAGGAAAGTACTTTTCATGTCCATTTAGTAAAGCTTGAAGTCATGGTGAGTAATAAAGGCTAATAATATATGAATTGACTCTAGCCTAGCAACAGGTGCATACGTCTCACCAAAGTTCAAACCTTCAATTTGTGTAAAGCCTTATGCCACCAACCTAGATTATTCCTTACGACCATGTCGTGCTCATCTTGTTTGTTGTGGAAGATCCATTTTGTGCCAATTACGTTCTGCTTTGGTCTTTCCACCAATGTCCAAACTTTATTTCTTTTGAAGTTATTAAGCTCCTCTTGTATGGTCATCACCCAATCCGTATCCTGAAGAGCTTCTTCCAGCTTAATTGGTTCTAAAGAAGACACAAAAGAATAACATTCACAAAAATTTGCTAAACGTGAACGAGTGGTTACTCTCCTTCGTAGATCACTAAGAATGTTATCCATGAGATGATCTCTTTAGATGTCTTTATGGATTCTTTGATGTTGTACTGGTGGTTGATCCACTTCCTCTTGAACTTCTTATTCCTTGTCCACCACCTCTTACTCTTGAGTTTCGCTTTTCTTCTACTTGTACTTGTTGTTGATCCGTTGACTCTTCTTTCCTTAGTCTTATATCTTCAATTGACATATTCTTAATTACTTCACATGGAGGTTCTTCTTCACTTGCATCACTTGGATCAACTTGCTCTACTTGAGAGCTATTAGTTTCATCAAATGTTACATCCCTTGTGACTTCAACAATTCCAGAAATATTGTCGAAAACACGATAGGCATGTGCATTTGATTTGTAACCAACCAAGAAACCTTGATCAACCTTAGAGGCAAATTTAGAGTTTCTTGGTCGCTTACTCAAAATAAAGCACTTACTTCCAAAAACTCTAAAATATGAAACATTAGACTTGTTACCAGTTAGAAGTTCATAAGCCGTCTTTTTTATAATTTTGTATAGATACAGACGGTTGATGGCATGACATGTAGTGTTGATCGCTTCTGCCTAAAATATATCTAAAGTCTTGTACTCATTAAGCATTATTCTTGCTGCTTTAATTAGTGTTCGGTTCTTCCTTTCCACCACTCCATTTTGAGGTGGATCATAGGGAGCGAAGAACTCATGTTTAATGTCTTCTTCATCAAAAATTCTTTAACTTGAGTGTTCTTGAACTCATTCCCATTATCGCTTCTCACTTTTTTGATATTGACTTCGTACTCATTTTGAGCTCTTCTTGCAAAGCTTTTAAACACTCCTTGTGTCTCGCTCTTATCATGCAAAAAGAATATACAAGTAAAGCGAGAAAAATCATCAACAATAACTAAGCCATATTTGTTATCGCCAATGCTTAGATACGTCACTGGTCCGAAGAGATCCATGTGTATAAGCTCCAGTGGCCTCTTTGTTGTCATGATGTTATTAGCGGTGTATGGTGCTCCAACTTGTTTACCTACTTGACATGCTCAAACATAATATTTGTTAGTCCTATGATATGTTCTCCTTTAAGAAGTTTTGACAAGTTCCTCATCCTAACATGAGCTAGTCGGCGATACCATAACCAATCCATGCTAGTCTTAGCCACCAAGCAAGTTTTCGGTTCTACTTTATCTAGATCAAAATTGACTAAATAAAGCTTTTCCTTCAACTTACCCGTAAAGGCTATGGAATTATCACTACTTCTCAAAACGGTCACACCCTCATTAGTAAAAAGACATTTATAACCAATTTCACGTAACTGAGATATTGAAAGCAAGTTATAACTTAAAGACTTAACTAGTAAAACATTAAAAATAATATTACCATTTGAGATAGAAATTTTACCTACTTCCATTACATTTCCTTTTCTATTATCACCAAATACAATGGATTCATGATTACCTTGAGTTGGCTCAAAGGAGATGAACATACTCCTTTCTCCGGTCATGTGATTGGTACATCTACTGTTCATCACCCAACTAGATTCGTCGGAGGAGTATTCCTACAAAATAGATTAGTTATTATTTTTAGGTACCAAATTTTTTAGGTTCTTCAATGTTAATCACAAGAACCTTAGGAATCTAAATGTTTTTCAATGGTTTTTTATTTTCACTACCAACAAATTGAGCAACCACTTTACCACAGTAGTTTCTCCTAATAAGATATGATGCATAAAAGGTAGCTTGTGAAGCAAATGGCTTGTTGTTGATCTTCTTCGAACTTTGTTCTTCTTTTACAAACTTGATAATCTCCTTACCCTTATATTTCCTTCTTGTATTCACCTTACTTTCATTTGGATGAAAGTCAAGACCTCTATTCTCAACATTATTTTGAGTGTTGAGTGTCTTGTATAATGCATCCTTTGTCTTGTAGACTTTCATGCACCCATAGCTTACTAAGGTGCCAAGTCTTTTATTTTCCTTTCTTAATATTTCAATTTTCTTCATGTTTGTCTCATAAGCAATAATATCAATATTATAATATTTAGCACAACTATTGCTTGTGGAAGCAATAGAAGGAATATAAATATGATAAGTCATTAGAGACTCAACTCTCTCTTCAAGGCTCTTATAAGCTCACTTTTAAGAGTTTTGAGCTTATCCTCTAATTTCTCCTTTGACTTATTTACTAAACAAGATTGCTTAGTTAACTTGTCTACATTTTTCTTTTTCTTAGCAAGAAGCCTCTCTAGTTCAAGATTCCTCTCCTTCTCATTAATGAGAATGTCCATAAGCTCTTTAAATTTTGATAAATCTTGTTTATTCATACTTTTAAATATGACATCATCAAATCTAGACTTATCATCACTAGAATTATTATAATCATGTTTATCTAAAGATTTATCCATCATAGTTATCTTTATGCTTTTAGCCATAAAGCACTTAGGGGAGATGATGTCATCGTCGCTCGAATATCCAAAAAGTGAAGGCTTTGGAGTCATGATGTTGGCGATGGCGACGGTGGTGACTCGGGCTCAAAATCAGAGTCGGAGTTCCACTCCTCTCCAATGTGAGCATGGCCGTCTTTCTTCCCCTTTTTGTACGTTTGTTTCTTTTTGCTTTTTTACTTTTTTGCTCTTTCTTTTTAGAACAATCGTCTATGAAATGGCTAAGGTCGTCACACTCATAGCACTCTTTCTTTGACTTTCTTTTCTTTGATTTATCACCCCTTTTCTTTTACTTGTCAAAATCACAATTTTTTATGAACTTCTTGAATTTCTTGACAAATAGCATAAACTCCCCATCATCGTTTTTCTTGTTACTTGACTCTTCTTTCTTCTTAGCTTTGAGGACCACATCCTTGTCCTTGTTGTTGTTGTGAAGCTTGGCAAGATATTTGACCTCCTTGGCTTCTTCTTCCATTAACGCATGTGCTATTATCCTCCCAAGCACATCACCTGGAGTCATTTTCTTGAACTCTTTTTGCTCACAGATTAAAGTCATCAAGGTAGAATTCTTTGGCGCTATAGCCCGAAATAATCTCTTCACAACAAAGTGATCGGTCATCTCTTCGCTTCCAAGACCCTTGATTTTGTTGACAAGAATCATAAGACGATCATACATCTCTTGTGGAGTTTCATCATCTTTCATGACAAATCTTTCGAGCTTTCCTTCAAGAAGCTCTATCTTTGATTCTCTGACAGAAGATGTTTTTTCATTAGCAACTTGCAAAGTCTTCCATATTTCTTTAGGTACTGCAAGCCCATAAACTTTATTGAATTCTTCTGGACTTAACACGGCAAGTAGAACACTCACTGCTTGAGCATTGCGGTGGATAGCTTGTTCTTCATTAGCAGTTAATTGATGATCATTCCCATTCGTGACATCTACGTCTACACCTATGCATACAATCTTCTAAATATTTAATGCATAAAGATTATGTGCAATTTCATCTTATGTCTCCATGCCACATAGTGGGTACCATCAAAGTAAGGTGTACGACTACTTGACATGGAGAGATAATTATAACTAGAGTTTAGTTCAGAGTAGTCAAAAGGATATGTTGCGTCATTCTTTCCTCCAACACTATTCCTGTCGGTGCTAGTAGAATTTGACTCTTCAGACATCTTTACTTTTTAAGCTGTTATGTCTTTGAGAAGAGCCTGCTCTGATACCAATTGAAAGTTGCATAGAGGGGGTGAATAGGCAATCTGAAATTCTCAACAAAAATAGGTTAGTTCAAACCACCAGGATCCAGACTATCTGGATTTTAGTCGGATACTCCAGGAGCCGGACGAAATTAAAAACTATCCGAGGTCCGGACTGTCTCGGTGTAACCGGATGGTCCGAGCATAACATATCAAAAATTACAACCAATGCCGAAAATAATCTACCCAATAATTTCAGTAAGACTTAAACTTGCTAGCAAATAGATAGATCAACAGTAAATATAGCTAGGAAAATAAATGATGGACACAATGATTTTTTTCTAAAGTTCGGATCTTTTGATCTTACATCTCCGTTGAGAAAACCCCAAGGGGATGGATCTCTTTCAACCTTAATCCTCACCAAGCACTTACCTCCATAAGTTTTGGTTTTTACTCAGTTACCTCGTTGAAGCTGAGGTGAAGCTTTGTACAAACATATCCGGTCATCCACACGCTTTGAGTGATCGTGGATCGACGCCTAGCCATCTAGGAGACCTCAATCTCTAAGAGTAATAGACTCGTTGACGTGATCCGACGCCGTGTGCTCAAGAAACAACGAAGACCATCAAGCACACATCCACACAACTCTCAAGACATTGATCAAACACGAACCCGTGGAGATTGTGTGGAGAAATCTCTTTTCTTCACTCAAGATCCAAAACAACAAACAAGGAGGAAGGAGAAAGAATGGCAGGGTGTCTAGGGTTACAATCACGTCTGTTAAGGCAAAAAATAGTGTACTGTTCATCCGGACAGTTCGGGCTTAACCGGATGATCCGAACCAAATAAAATTCAAAACAGAACTAGTGTTTCGGACAGTCCAGTCAGAGTCTGGATATTCTGGGCTAAAAATAAGTCCAAACAGAAGAGTGTTTTCGGACAGTCCGACTAAGGTTCGGACGATCCGAGCCACGGAATAAAATCAAACAGAGAGCAATTTTTGGATTGTCCGGCCAAGAATCCGGACGTTTCGGTTTCAAAAATAATTTCAACAGAAATAAGTTTTTAGATAGTCCAGCCATAGTTCGAACAGTCCGACTTGAAAAATAAATCGAACGGAAGCATGTTTTTGGATTGTTCGGCTAGAATCTGGATGGTCTGACACGTAAATAAAATCAAACAGAAGATAAATTTCGAATAGTCTGGCTTGAATCCGGATAATTTGGCTTTTCTAGAAAGCAAAAACCAACTTAGAAAAATTTTAAAACTTTCAACGAAAGATTTTGATTCGAGCACTTAGCTTTGGATCAACTATCGACGCATCGCTCTTGATAGTACGGCATACCTAGACTCAAAAAAATGTAAAATATACGCAATAAGCACAATTTGAGCCGAAGTAAAACTAATAAGCCGGTTTCTTCAAGATCGATAGAGCTGCAATGCTACCTTTAAATTTTAATTCCTGCATTCATCTTAACGACCATGTTATTAACATTTGATCACTATTGTCATTAATACACCAAAATAAATTAGGGACCTAGATACATCAAGATGCACATTCAAACCGCCGCTGTACACGAGCCCTGTTGGAGCACCGCTCCCATCCGTACCTACGAAGACCCATTGAGTGAGAGGGCGGCGATTGCGCCACCCGTGTCGGAGTCAATCCTAATTGCCTTGCCGGTGGAGGCCATGGCGATGGCGTCATCGTCGTCGACCGGAAGTAGCGAGAAGGATGTCAACTCCCTTATATCCATGTCCGCCAGGAGCTTTGCCCGTGCCCTGGCCCCGGCGTGGGATCTAGAGGGCAACGCGGTGGCTGGAGAGGGCACGCGCCAACAGCAGCGTCGGGAGCGGAAGGACGGGGCGAAGAAAGCGACGACGACGTCCCAGTGAAGGGTAGAGCGGCAGAGGGCAGTAGAGCAAGGATACGCTGGAGGTGGCCTCGTCCGTTGCCTCCGTGGCGGCAGTGTCGTTCACAGCCTTTTTGCGCTCGAGGAAGGCCACGACGGCCTCGGTGGCCGTGAGACAAACATCTGCCAAGTCGGAGAGCACGACAAGGGGCATGACGAGCAGCCACGTGGTGTCCTAGAAGTTTAGGGAGGCCATGCTTCTGCTTAGTGTGAGCATGGCGGTGTCGTGCGCGGTGCGCGTGCTCAGCCGTCTCTGTAGTCACGTACGTTCCTAGCCAGAGCCACGCCCCGCGCTTGATAGGGATGCACACCTCGCACGCCGTGGAACACCGGGTGCCGCGTCACCCAGAACTTGGTGCACCCCGCGGGCCGCTTTGGTTGAGCTTACCATGAAACCATGGAGCAAGAGATCAGAGATGCTAGAGCTCGTCTGTCTAAGCAAGTGAGAGCTCTGTCGTCTTGCCAAGTGGGATTGGATCAAGGAAGAAGATGAACAGTGTAGAGGTAATACGGGCAATTATGAAGTATGGAGCTCTGTAGGTCGGCTCGAATGACACAAACGAGCGTATTACGAAATAGTAATAGCATGGAAGCAAATACGTGAATAATAATGGCACGGACCGAAACTTGACATATAACGGTGGCACATAAGTAATTTTTATAATCTAAAATAAACAGTCAATTTATTATAATTATTTATTATATAATATGAATGTTAAATTATAATAATTTAATAAGCTAGCTGGTTAATCTAGTTTTTTATTAGTATTGAAAAAGACTCAAATATCCATAGTCATTTTATGAAAATTACACAACACCACCATTTATACTTAAACCCTAGATCCTCCACCGAACTCTGTATTTTTTCTCTCAAATGTGTCGAGTGTCGACGCGTGCAATATATGTCCAAAAAAAAATCTTCAGTCTTCACCATTTCCCTTCCCGATCTGAAGTTCCCCTCCCCTCGCCTTTGAATCGCCGCCGAGCCTCGCCCGGCGATGGCGTCCTCCAGGCGGAGGGGCGCCCGCCCGGACAGGGTCACGGACAACTGGGAGCGCCTCGTGCGCGCCGCGCTCAAGCAGCAGCACCGCGCCCCCTCCGCTCCCCTCGCCCCCGGGGTCGGCCTCGCCTCCGCCGTGCCTCCCTCGCTCGGCAGGACCACCAACATCGAGCAGATCCTGCAGGCCGCCGACGACATCGAGGATGAGAACCCCAACGTTGCTCGGATCCGTAACCTCCTTCCTCCCTTCCCCTCATCCCTGCGTCTTCCTCTTTCCACTCGGGCTTCAGGGTTTCCGCTGCTATTTTTCCTTGCTGATCACGCTCGATAGGCTGATAATTTCTTCTCCTCGCCCTCCAGTTTGTGAGCAAGCCTATACCATGGCCCAGAATCTGGATCCCAGCAGCGATGGCAGAGGTGTTCTACAGTTTAAGACGGGTTTAGCTTCTGTCATCAAGGTATAATTGTAATACACACACATCTATATCTATACTAATAATAAAAGTACCAGTTAATTCTTTATTTTCTCCACCGTCCGATCTGCTAGATCCAACGGCTAATACTCGATTCATGTCTCGTCGTGCAACCGAGAGGAAGAGTGAAGGGGAGGTGGAATCCAGAGAGCGTAGAGAGGAAGAGCAGGAGGGAGACGAGACTTGGGGCCAAACCGTGGGTGGCGCGGCAGTGGCTTGGCGTCGACGAGGCGGAATGACGAGTCCTCCGCGCCAATGGCGAGGGAGTCGTTGACGGAGGTGAAGTCGAAGACGGAGTCGTAGGAGGCAGCAGCGAGGGTGGCAGACCCGACAGGGTTGCACGTCCAGTCGGTGATGTGGCCTAGCTCGTCCAATCGGGAGAACGGTGTGAAGGGGATGGAGGCTGAGCCAGCGATGCCAGTGCGACATCGGTGTCCGGAGGGAGGGTAGGGCTGGAAATGACGGATGAGCTCTTCTATGAGCGAGACGAGCTAGGTTCGGCTCGATAAGTTTCACGAGATAAACATTAGGCTCGACTCGGGCTCTATCGAGCCATGAGCCAGCTCAACTGGCTTGCGAGCCAGGACTCAATAGCAAGAGTAACAACAAACTCAACAACAAGGTGGCACATGTGGTGTGCCATCCTCTAATCTGGGCATCTGGCGGCCAACGAAATGGCACTAGAATATTGGATGCTTATCTATTTTCCTGCATGCCAAGCCAGGGCAGTCATGAAGACAACACCATGGATATAGGTTGATGCTGATAGCTAGAGCTCGTCAGCTAGCGTCACAGACCAGCCAGTGGATTCATCGAATTAGTCATTGAGATCATGCATGTTAAGCAAATCAACCACTGGAAATCGCAAGGGAAAATGCATAGATTGAGAAAACTAAGGCCAGGAACAAATCAGATCTCTCACTCGTCGCTGCTCTGCCACTCCACTGTTGCCGAACCTCGTCATCAGGGGTGTTGCTCTGGCTCTCGAGGCCTCTCGATCTGCCCGTAGATCTCCGCTCCTGGGATCTAGCGGAGCAATCTAGCTACCTACGGTTGCTTCTTGCTGGCTACTAGAAGTTGTAGGGGTTAGGGGTGGGAGAAACAGGGGAGGGGAGGAGATGGGTGAGGAGCAATGGTGGTGGAGGATGATGTGGTGGGATGAGGCAGAGAAGAAAAAGGGGGACAATTTCAATTTAGATCTCAAAATGGAGGGAAGAAGGCAGCGAGTGGAGGGAAACGAAAAATCATCAGTGGCCAAAGCTAGCTACCTGCCATCACGACAAGGAGAGCAGCAAGTGCGCGAGACTGAGCCAATGAGTCATTCGTGAGCCAGCTCGGGCTCAACTTGTTTAGACGGCGAGCTGAGGTGGCGGCTCAGACTCGGCTTGTTTGGTCTTCGAGCCGCGCCGCGCCACGCTTCTTCATGCCAAAGCTGGCTCGCGAGTCTCGAGTTGTATTTCTATTCCTACAGGAGGCCCCCAACCTTCCTGGTTGAAGGCGCCGACACTGACATCGAAGCCCATTGTGATCGGTGGTGGCCTAGATTCGGACGGAGGCTGGAGATGGTAGCGCAAGGGTTCTGATGGGGGACGAGGAGGTGCTTTAGGGTTTTGTGATACTAAGAATTTTTCTAATATTTAATTGGCATTGGGCCCACATGCCAATGTATTCTTCTAGGGAGCCCACATGTAAGCCTCTGGGTTTCAGCCATTGCAATTGGGT
>KE372722.1:34507-45301 GCA_000418225.1 Zizania latifolia | reverse complement strand
TAAGTTAATTATGCATAGTTTTTCTTAAGGCTAGCAATACGGTCAATATGTGAGGTGTAAACCTAAAGGAGGACGAGCATGCATTAGACTAGTTTTTCTTAAGACTAGCAATATTGCTAATGTGTAAGGGCTTGATGTGCTACGGAAATAGGATTTTTAATCCATAGCAAACTCATGGAGTTAAACTAGTTATGTGAAATATTGGGTCATACTGATGACTAAGATAGGTGCATTTTGACAAATGAAATGAACGCACTCATTTTGCATAATATTTGTCTCTATTTTGTTTTTGCATTATGGTTATTTATATACACTTATTTCTGCTTTTAATTTTGTATCTACAGACTGGAAAGACAAATTTTGTTGAGCATCGCACTTTTCTGCATCTGTACCGTAGTTTTCATCGTCTGTGGATTTTTCTATTATTAATGTTTCAGGTCAGTGGTTTGATATTGTACTCAACTATACATATATAAATAATTCACAGTGCTAAAAGTGCCCCTTTTCTGAATGTTTTTGCAGTGCTTAACTATTATAGGCTTTCACCATGGGAAGATAGACATTGATACCATTAAAATATTACTTAGTGCTGGACCAGCATTTTTCATACTGAACTTCATCGAGTGTATGCTCTCTATTTTTTGTTCATGATGGCACTTTTGCTACTCACCTTTTTTAGGAAATATATTTTATTTCACTATGAAGCCATCCATGCATCTCACTTTTGCCATTGGGTTCATCTTACTGACATGTGGGCCTAATGGTGCAAATTGGTAAACCGAGATGAATGTATGGCTTAGTGTTAAAAACAAAACCCACTTTTTTTTTTCTAAATGTTATCTGGGTAGGACCCAATGTTATTTTGACTATGGTGTTTCTGTTCTTCTGTAGGCTGCTTGGATGTCATACTCATGTTTGGTGCATATAAGACAGCTAGAGGTTTTGCTATATCAAGATTAGTAATCCGATTCCTTTGGTTGACTGCAGTCTCAGCATTTGTAACCTATCTTTATCTGTGAGTATTCAGTTTAAGTGTTTAACTTTGTTCTTGCTTTCTCTTTATGTACACTAAATCAACTCACTTGAGTGCTGAGTGTCAAACAGGAAAGTCTTGGATGAGAAAAATGCAAGGAACTCTGATTCAACTTATTTTCGGATCTATGCTCTTGTTCTTGGTGGTTATGCTGCTGTTCGGCTTGTGTTTTCATTAATGGCCAAGATCCCAGCTTGTCACAGGCTCTCCAGTTTTTCTGATCGGTCACAGTTTTTCCAATTCTTCAAGTGGATATACCAAGTAATATCTTCGTTCTGTGCCATAGCTTGTAACACATCGTCATTATGAACTTCAGAACTTGTGTAATCATCTTGTTTCTCTCTTCTGCATTTAGGAGCGATATTATATTGGACGGGGACTATATGAGAGTATAGGCGAATATACCAGGTTCTTTCTTTTACTTTACAGGATATTTGAACAATGTGCAAGGCACCCTTAGTTTTTCTGGTGATCTCTCCAGATTGACACATTTAGCATAGCAGTCCAATAATTTTATCACTAACTGATACCCAGTTGTTGTTTGGAAATTGCAATAATTTGCTTGAAATCCTTCAATATTGCTTGCAAGTTGTGAACTGTACTAATTGAGTTGTTGACAACCTGTTATTTTGAAAAATTCACCAGCAGTTCTGTCATTTTATTTTTGCGTGGCATGTTATTTACTTGTGACAAAATTTCTGATGCAGATATGTGGTGTTTTGGTTGGTTATACTGGCATGCAAATTTACTTTTGCATATTTTCTTCAGGTTGGTATAACTGTGTATTTCAAAATTTTAATGTTTATTAATTTTCCATGTTATTAAAATTTACTCTTGTTTATTTTTTCATTCACCTCTGCAGATTCGACCTTTAGTTAGTCCAACAAATACAATTGTGAAACTTCATGATTTGCGGTATTCCTGGCATGATCTTGTATCACGTGGTTAGTATGTTTGTACATATAGCACCAAAATCATGTGCTGCCACACCTTCAGGCTTTAACAAGAAGAAAACTATTCTCTTATTTTCTCCTCTAAGTACTATGTATAAGCAAATACAATACTGATAGTGTTTCTTCTTAGGAAATAAAAATGCTTTGACCATCCTGAGTCTATGGGCACCAGTCTTAGCTGTAAGTTTCTTGCGCTGACCCATAATTTTATATGAATAAAAAACAAACCCTGAAAATTATACATCGGTTCATTTCATTTCTATGTTAGATATACCTGATGGACATTCACATTTGGTACACTCTTTTATCTGCTCTCGTTGGTGGTGTTATGGGTGCTAGAGATCGCCTTGGGGAGGTACATTTTGTTCTTTTATGTTATGGCACTATTCATGAATCCAAGTACTATTAACTTTGTGCGCAACTGCACATTCATTGTGGTTTGCTAGCTAGAGTATAATTCTTACATTTGCTAATTTAATGCAGATTCGTACAATAGAGATGCTTCATAAACGTTTTGAGAGCTTTCCTTCAGCTTTTGCAAAAAGCCTTTCCCCACAAAGGTACTTGCTCCTATCATCAGAATAGCCATTTAGATCTGTCGTCTGGTTAAATTTGATTTTGATCTTTATGTCCTTGTTTTTATACTGTTTTTGTTTGACGCTGCAGGATATCTAGCAGGCCAGTTGCTCAGGTAAATAAACTCACATATTGGTTCTAATACTCCCTTTAAAATATTGGTTCTGACATGTTTGGGCTAGTTTTTTCAACTCTACCAAGCATGTCATTCTTGTTTAGTTTGTTGTCTCCATGTTCATTCTTAATTGGGTAGCACCAGATTTCTTGTATTCTTTTATTCTTCTTGCCGTTACATCTCTACCAGGGCAACTAACTATTGTTTGAGTTCTATTTTTGATCCATCATACAAAAATCAGGCTGTTTTTTAGAGAGTACATGCAAACACAAGCATGCACATGCACCACACACGCTTTGCATATTGTTGGAGGCACCGAATGCCCCGCTGAAGCAAGGACACATGTATACCAACTGAACACGCATATGTGTGTACTCCTAAAATCAGTGGACGCTAATGCCAAATCTAGGATTTGGGTCCTTGTGGGCTGGTGCATAACTGTACTACTTAGCCATCCAGCCACATGCTAGCCTCCCAAAAATCATGCAATCTGATCTAACAGTCTTGTTTGTGAAGTTCAGTGTAATATCTTAATGTACTGATGCTTTGATAGTCCCCAACCTTAGGATTCAGAGCTTACTAAGATGCATGCTTCAATATTTTCCCCATTTTGGAATGAGATTATCAAGAGCTTGCGTGAAGAGGACTATATCAGCAACAGGTACTGTAATCACAGATTTTACTTATCTAGTTACCCCATTGTCTTAAATATAATGACAAAATTCTCTTTCAGGGAATTGGATTTGCTTATGATGCCAAGCAACTGTGGTAACCTAAGACTTGTACAGTGGCCGTTGTTTCTTCTGACTAGCAAGGTGTCCTAATTGAAATTATCTAGATAGTTTTTTTTTTCAAATGGACACTTTTACATAGAAGCAAGAATAAATCTTTTACATAGAAGTAGGTCAGTAATTTGGCTGCTATGTATCTTTATGTCGCTTCATTTGCAGATTATGTTGGCAAACGACTATGCTTCAGACTGTAAAGATTCACAGGATGAGCTGTGGTACAGAATATCAAGAGATGAATACATGGCCTACGCCGTCAAGGAATGCTATTACAGTGCAGAAAGAATTCTTCACACTTTAGTTGATGGCGAAGGGCAGCGTTGGTATGCTTTCTTACTGAAAGATGAAGTATCTGATATTTTCATCAACATTATCCCACGTTTCCCTTAAATTGTCGTTACTTAATGGCAATTCATATTCTTGATACATTACAGGGTTGAAAGGCTCTTCCGGGATCTCAATGACAGTATAACACAGGGTTCACTTTTGGTGACCATAAGTCTCAAGAAACTGCAGTTAGTTCAGTCACGGCTTACTGGTTTGACAGGACTTCTGGTAAGATTGTTACCCTTTATTTTGAATATGAAAATGCAAACCAGAGATATCATGTCTTAGTTATTCCTTTAACTATTGCCTATCTAATCAGTGTCTCATAAATTTACCATGAAGGCATTTTATGTGATAAACTGACTTTCTTTTAGATACGCGATGAAACTGCTGATCGTGCAGCTGGTGTTACAAAAGCTCTCCGCGAGCTTTATGAGGTTGTTACCCATGAGTTTCTTGCACCGAACCTGAGGTTTGTAGTGAGAACTCACTGTTTTAATTGGCAAAAGATATCTGTTCCTTTTTATTTGATATTTCAAATATGCTTCTTGCTGCAGAGAACAGTTTGATACATGGCAACTACTGTTAAGAGCTAGAAATGAAGGGCGTCTATTCTCTAATATTTTCTGGCCGAAGGATCTGGAAATGGTACTTTTGATATGCAACTAAATGAAAATTGCTTAGCCTTTTTATGTTCTTGGTTGAGTATGTTTCTATTTGTGCCTGCAGAAAGAACAAGTTAAGCGTTTGCACTTGCTTTTAACTGTTAAAGATTCTGCTGCCAACATCCCCAAAAACTTGGAAGCTCAGAGAAGACTGCAATTTTTCACTAATTCTTTATTCATGGATATGCCAGCAGCAAAGCCTGTCTCTGAGATGATACCCTTCAGGTACTATAGATGTGTATGGACTTCATGCCATCTCAAGGAATAGGATCCTATTGACACCTAATTATCTTGTGCAACAGTGTGTTTACCCCATACTACAGTGAGACTGTGCTTTATAGCATGTCTGAGCTTCGTGTTGAGAATGAAGATGGCATTTCTATACTTTTCTATCTTCAAAAAATCTATCCTGGTATTGTTATGATTATGAACTTATGATTCCACTTTTTTATTCCTTATTGTTTATGAAGGTTCAAGGTTCCTTTTCTTTTGAATGAAGCTACGTTTTTGCACCTTCTGTACATATTTATCTTGAATTGGTGCTGACTTCTATAAATAATTGGATAATACTGGTACTTGTGAATACTTTAATTGCTTCTGGATTATGATTTGTAGTTGTACAAATATCCATTGATTGTGACCAAGGTTAATGAAACCGTTATTGCAAAATACCTGGAGTCGTGGACCCCTTGGGAACTAGCCACAGCTCATGTCTCCACAAAATAATTGAGTTTGGTCCGAATTTCCTTGATTTTTTCTTTTAGCGTTTTCAACTCCAAACAATGTAAATGAGTATTGCCCACATCAATAAAAAGTGTGCCAAGACAATCACCTTTTTGTTCTAGTTTACTCAAATACTAAATGATTCTACGCTAGTAGTGTTTAAATTTTATTTGCATGTTATCAGTAGCTGATAGCTATTCATGTGTCTGAACCTTGATTAATGGCTCCTGTTGGGTTTGAACTCTAGCCTACCCCAACTTGCTTGGGATTAACATGTTTTGTTGTTGTTGTTGTTATAAGTAGCTGGTAGCAACTTATATTTTGAAAGTGTTTACAAAAAATAATTTTGTTTTCATTATAATGTGGTGAGTTGTGATGGATTTTTGGCCTGTTATTTCATTTTGGTTTGCAGATGAGTGGGCAAACTTCTTGGAACGAATTGGCCGGGGAGAATCATCAGATGATGATTTCAAGGACAGTGCAAGTGACACATTAGAACTGCGGTTTTGGGTATCGTATCGTGGCCAAACTTTGGCGAGGACAGGTCAGTTTGTTGTTTCATTTCTTTTGTTTGCAACTAAATGCTAAAGTAATTTATAAGTCTATATGCAACTAATATATGTTCCATGCTACACTGGTATGTAAGCTTTATTCTGGTTCCAAACAGCATATTTTTTGTCTTCCATTTGATCACTACATTCCTTAACTTAGTATTTTGCTGAAGCAGTGCGCGGTATGATGTACTACCGAAGAGCCTTGATGTTGCAGAGTTACCTGGAGAAGAGATATCTTGGAGGTGTGTATATGGTATTCTTTTGGTACTAAATTAATGCAGTACATTTGTTGGCTATCTAGTATCTTCATCCTTTTAATTGTTCTACCAGGCATTGAGGATGGCTATTCCGCAGCTGAATATATTGACACTCAAGGCTATGAGTTATCTCCAGATGCACGGGCCCAGGCAGATCTTAAATTTACTTATGTGGTTTCTTGCCAAATATACGGACAACAGAAACAAAGGAAGGCACCTGAGGCTGCAGATATTGCACTCTTAATGCAAAGGTTAGTTGATTGTTGTGTGCTGGATGTGTTATAAAATTGTCACTAGATTACAAGCACAAAATATTCCTAAATACAGATGAGCAGGGTGTTCTTTGTTCTGTTTTTTTTATGAGCCAAGAAGTTTCTTATCTTAATTTTATGGTACAGCTTGTAAATTGTTCCACTGAATAATTCTCCTTTTGTTATAATTGTAGAAATGAGGCTCTTCGGGTTGCTTTCATACATGAAGAGGATGTCTCAAGCGATGGTCATGCTATCAAAGAGTACCATTCCAAGCTAGTAAAGGCGGATGTTCATGGAAAAGATCAAGTCGGTGTATTCTTGTTGACTTTCTTTATCAAATTTTGCCTTGATTCCTACACATATACTCTAGTCATCTAGTGATGATTTGTCATCAAATTCTATAATATATAATTATATAGACAATAGTTTGTCAAGTTAGCTATTTAGAGTTACTAACTTACTATTGCTTGTTTGCTGCACTGGGTTCTCTAAAATAATCAATATGCGATAAGGAATCAAGTGATAACAGCTACCTGCCATTCTGTGGTCCTCTTTCCTTGCTTGTGTTCCAGAAACTGTTACGAGCCCAAACTATTTGACATTGTCTTCTCATTTTTTACATGTCGAATAAGAGGATTAGAGGGAATAATTGTTTTTGTCATCATTTCATGGTTTGGTGCTACTGCACTGTCCTTTCTTGTTGTGCCTCTTCGTATCAAACCAGCTCCAATGCTGTCAGCTAGTATCTTCAGGCAGTATTGCTATTTAAATATCTTGTCTTCTGCAGACATTGCTGCGTACCGATCTTGTCTTCTGCTTTTTTGCAAGCCTTGTGAAGTATACATCAGCAAACTGACACACAATCCATAGAAAATCAGCATCCAGTATCTTGTAATAGCATACCAGTTTATTAAAATAAAACTCATGTATTCTAATGATGTTAATTTCATGGTAGCTGGTAGCTAATCCTGCAATTTACCCCTGTTGACTGTTGAGAGATATTCTATGCTTCGTGTTGGAGTGTGTGTATATATGCTGCCCTCCTTAGGGTGACTCTTGAGGAATGAATTTCACTAGCACTTCGAATTGCAATATACTCTTGAATTTAAGGTCTTGAGAGTTGAGATTAGACTATTGCGCTTATTATAATCCATTACATGCTCCTTGGTTTATTGTATTTCCTGTTTCGATACAATCTAACTTATGTTTTATTTTAATATATTATTGCACCTGTAGGAAATATACTCCATTAAACTGCCTGGTAATCCCAAGCTTGGTGAGGGGAAACCCGAAAATCAAAACCATGCTATTATCTTCACTCGAGGGGATGCAATACAGACAATTGATATGAATCAGGTTTACTTCTTGTTGTTATCATTAACAGTAGCCTTGTCCTTTTCATTGATAATTTTTCATATTCCTACGTGTGTAGTTTTCTACGGGATATATCCTAATAAAATATGCTCATATAACACACTACCTGTCATTTGGATTATTCACAGTTTATGCTGTTTTAAAAATATCTTTACATTATATAGAGGCTAACTAGTAAGCTAACCATGATTCTGATGGTGATAGGTCCTGTGCATGCTTGGTAAATTGTCCTCAAATTTCCATGGCGATGATTTTGCTCAATGTTTTGTTGTGAATGTATCAGTGAAAACATAAAGAAAGGAATCTATTATGTACAAACCAGGGGCCATGGAGGAATTTACACACGCCATTGAATGAGTTAGAGCAAACACATTAGCATGCTAGCTCATCAAGTTTGCCACTGTACACGACACACGGCACACATGTTAGATTCAAAAGAGAAGGATCACTGATCTCCTCTCATATGGAGGGAGTGAAGGGTCCAATATTCTGATCCATCCACCATATCTTGTCCGTCAGTCCATGCAATTGTTTATATACTTGCACTCATAGATGGCATCTTACATTCTTACCAGGCATTCCCTCTTTTTCAAACATTAAAATATATACATGCTAGACAGCAGAGAGTTTAGATGTCTGTGTACCAGAAACAACCTTGGGTCCTTGGCTGATAAAAATTCTCCTGTAGGATAACTACTTAGAGGAGGCGATGAAAATGAGGAATTTACTTGAAGAATTCCGTGGTAACCATGGAATCCGCTATCCGACAATTCTTGGTGTTAGGGAACATGTGTTCACGGGAAGGTATCCTTTTTGACTAATCTCCGTTATTTCACCAGCTTTTGGCTTTGCTTTTTTCTATATCAACCTCTTCTATTTATTTTCTATTGCAGCGTATCTTCACTGGCATCATTTATGTCTAATCAGGAAACCTGTTTTGTTACTTTGGGGCAACGTGTTCTTGCTTACCTCAAGTGAGTAAATGTTGTTAACCTTTATGATAGCTAGATGCAGGGAATAACTTCCCACAAAATTACTAGATGCAGGGTACCTGCGACAATGGTTTTAACCAGAGCAACTTAATTGTGTGATTGTTTTTATCACAGGGTTCGAATGCACTATGGACATCCTGATGTTTTTGATCGGATATTTCATATAACCAGAGGTGGCATAAGCAAGGCATCCCGTGTGATTAATATCAGCGAAGATATATATGCTGGTTGGTATTTTGTATGATCCTGTTAAGAAGTTACATGCTGAATGTGATGGTGGTTGCAGTGTTCATTGGCAACATCTCATGGCTGGTTTCTTTATTGGCTGGAATGGTTCACGATTCAATGTGCTTCACTTCTCAGCTTAATGGCCAATCCTAGACCCTCACATCTGTCTATGGCCCCTGTCATGAGCCTAAGTGTGGCGCCTTTGTTAACTGGCTTCTTAACCTCGACATCGCCCCTCATGTTAATTGGATGCTCAAGGGAGATTTCAACTTTTACAGATTTATGAACAGCGGAACAAAAGAGGGGCAAATTTTAATGATATTCACAGTTTCAACATCATCAGTTCTTTGGGTCTTCTTGAAATCCCTCTCAAAGAGCGAAAGTACACTTGGAGTAACATGCAACCTAAACCTCTACTAGTTCAACTCGATTGGTGCTTCACCTCGGCCAATTGGGTTTCTACTTATCCTAATACGAACTTCACTCCTCTCACCAACACTATCTCTGATCATGTTCCCTGCGGTTCTCGCATTGGCAGCTCCATCCCTAAAACCAACATCTTTTGTTTCGATAACTTCTGGATGGATCTCCTGGGCTTTCATGAAGTTGTCAACTCAAGCTGGTCTTCAACTGTTTCCATTCCTAACCTGGTTCAAAGGATTGCTTACAAACTCCGGATCCTTAGGAAGGCTCTTTCCTTTTGGAGTCAAAAAGTGGGCGCTTTTGACAAGAGCTCTGAGCACCCAAGAGCTTTCTTTCCGACACATCCTTAAATCACATATTACTTCCCTCCTCAGACTAAAGAAAATTTATTGGAAACAATGCTACACCATCTGATGGACTTGCTCGACAAAATAGGGTTCTCCAGCAATCCGGCAATGCACTTCGATCTGCATCAGCTCATTCCTCGACACCAACATCTTGACCACCTTGCCGTGGATTTCACCAAGGACGAAATCAATGCTGTCATTAGGGCCATGCCCCCTGACAAAGCTCCTGGCCCAGACGGTTTTAACGGGTGCTATTTCAAGGCTTGCTGGTCCATCATCGGCTCTGACTTCTATGATCTGTGCTCCTTCTCGGAATATGCCATCTACCTCAAAGCTGTCAACAATTCTTTCATCACGCTTATCCCAAAAGGTGATAACCCTTCGAGCGTTAATGACTACAGGCCAATCTCCCTCGTGAACAGCATAATCAAGATTATCACTAAAATCTTAGCCAACCGGCTACAAACTGTTATCACCTCCATGATCCACTGCAACCAGTATGGCATCATCAGAGGCCGCACCATCCAGAATTGTCTCGCTTGGACAGTTGAATTTACCTCTCAATGCCATCACTCCAAAGATGGTACGGTTATCCTCAAGCTAGACTTTAAAAAGGCTTTTGACACTATTGAGCACTGTATCATTATTCTGATGCTCTCCCACTTGGGTTTTCTCGTCAAATGGGTCTCTTGGGTGCAATCCATCCTTTGCTTAGGACACTCCTCGGTCCTTCTCAATGGCATCCTTAGAAAATTCTTCGATTGCAAGCGTGGGGTTAGGTAGAGAGATCCCCTCTCTCTCCTCCTCTTTGTTATTGTAGCGGATCTTCTCTAGCATATCATCAACAAGGTAGCTACTCTTGGTATTATCTCAGCCCCCTCTTATCATCGCCCTTCCGAGGATTTTCCTATTATTCAGTATGCAAATGACACCATCATATTTCTCAAAGCCTCCTAAAAGGACCTTTTTTTGCTTAAAGGGGATCATGGAAGCGTTTTGGCATTCCACCGAGCTCAAGGTTAACTTCAATAAATCTTGCCTTATCCCAATTAATTTGGATGATCAGGATACTGCCTTTCTTGCCTCTACCTTCGGTTGTAAGCTAGGGTCGCTCCCTATACCCTATCTCGGTCTTCCCCTAGGGACTACGAGACCTAGATTCAATGACTTTGCTCCCCTCATGGC
>KE372722.1:0-16330 GCA_000418225.1 Zizania latifolia | reverse complement strand
TAGCTTTGATCACAAAATGGATTTGACAGGCACATACAGATAGGGATGCTAAACTCTGAAGGATGCCAATAATCTTTTGAGAGGAGAGGCTTGCAGATGCAAGCAGAAAGGGTTGGGACAGTCAATGGCTTGTGGTGTTGGGAAAAGAGGTCTACCTACTGGCTAACTAATTCTATGACTTCTGTTCCAGTCCAGGGTCAGAGAAATAACCTTTTTTTAAGCAAAGCAAATGCACAAGTAGCAGCCATTTTTAACTGTAAGTACAATCAAGCAGCTAATGATATTTCCAGTTCCATTTCCAAGCTTGGAATCTAGGCAAGAACACACGCACGAGCAAACAAGACATTCCAAAACCTCCCAAACACATCGGATACATGTATTTCTTTATGCGTTTTGCTGGATTATATTAGGTTTGGCTAGATTTGAGTTTGATTAACTGGGAGCTGGGGCTGGATTAAGCGAATTAATTTACCTTGATTATTTGACTGATATACCTTTCAGCAAGAACCAATATGAAGGCCATTCTATTTGGATCGACTTCTACAAGGCAGGGTAACTTTTTTCTCAGAAAATTTGATCGGGTGCCCTCTCCATTTAGATAGAAATTAAGGATTTATCGTTCTAGCCCACGTGTCATTGATCTAAAATGATCTCATATATCAGTAAAACGTGAAGAATAAATCTTTAATTTCTCGTTTAAAAGAATGGTACATGATCTATCTAGTATCCATTTTCTCTACTTTCACAAGCTACCCGTCCTTCTCCAACTCCAACTAACTATAGTTTTTAAGTCATGTACCGTTTGCATGTTATCATATACATCTAACCGCCCTGATTAGTGATGTGTGCATGTCTACTAGTCAGTTCTCCTCAAACAAGTAACCTCGTTTGTGAAAAGACCCAAGGGGGAAGGGAGGTTGCATATGCATGCAGAGGGTCACTCATGCTGACGTACACATTACTCTTTTCCTGTATTTTTAGCATATATATTCTAGACAATTATATTATGGATATATAAATTAATTGCCTAGCAATTCAGTGAATAATACCTGAAAGGATATAATAGTGTTCTGTCAAAGTCCTACTGTGAAAATGAACAGTCTACTGTTCAGACTAAAGCTGGTTTCATTAGCTACTAATTAAACTAAACTTAAATCGTACAAATATTATCTAGGCTACAGACTATTAGCAGCCATATATATGATTGATTTTGGTTTCAACTGAAGAATTTGAAACGGTCCATGGGAGCAACTATCAGCATTGTATTAACAGTTTTAGACATTTGTTAGAGAAACAATTAGTACTAGTTTTGTACTGACAACGTACACCGTTATCTTGTTCTGACAGATATATAGAGATCATGGGCATCCAAAGAAAGCTTTGCAGCCTAATTAAAATTGTTTCAATACCACGGCGACCTAAATTTAGCTTGGTCGCACAAGAAACTATTGAGTTGCATGTACCGACAAGTTCGACCGAACTGTAATTTTTATTTAATTATGTGTTAGCCAGGATTTAAACTCGAGACATCTGGCTCTGATACCATATTGAGTTGCATATATTTAATCTAAAAGCTTAAGCTGATAAAAAAACAATTCACTTTATATTAAACAAAAACATTAGAGTAAATCAGGTGTCAACAAGTTCATATATTGATATATACTCATCGTCAAATGTGGACATGGCAAATGGAAGTGCCTTAATTTGATGTCACAAGCTAGCTAATAATTACATATATTTTTTCCTCATTGTAAAGGCAAAAAAGAAACAATGAAAAACTAAAGAAACAAAAAGCACTGTACTGTGTGTGTTCATATTCTTATGTTTTTCTTTCTATCTACACATAACAAAAAGGGGACCAAACAGGAGGCCACCTTTTCTCCTATCAACTTACAAACTTAACATCAACTTAACCTATCCAAGAATTCTCTCTTTTTATGTTTTTCTATTCATATATCCTCCATTTCATATCCCTTCAATTCTAGATCTTCACATCTCACTTGAGTAGTTATCGTTGCTGGGTGCCAATGATATTTGTCTGCATCAAAACATATATCATGTGAGATAAGCAAGCAGTAAAACATTCATCTGAAAAATATTAAGGGGTCTCTCATGTGTCTATGGTGTTAAATGTCTACATATTATTAAAAATTTTATTGTATATATGTATCATATTGTTTTGCTACCTCAGGTGAACTAATCATAATAAAAATAGTTGAAAGAAAAATTAGAAAATATGGATTGGATATTTGGATGGCAGTTGAACTATTTTTTGTTCATAAGTGAATTAAATAGCTGATGCTGTTCATGAGAGAGCTACTTACTCTAGTATTTCCTTCCAGAAAGAACTATCGACGTCGTTGATGAGGTCGTCGTCCTGCAGCTGCTGGTTCATGCAACCAAAGGCGTTGGCTCCATCGAGCGGGCTCGACGCCGGCGTCGGCTCAGACGACATGTCTTCGGGGATGGCGGCGGCGCCATTATAGTGATGATGCTGATCTGCCTTTACCAATGGCGGCGGTGCCACCGCGGTGTTCCTATTGCTTCCGCTCGGCCTGCCGTGGGCGCCGATCGGCTCCGGCGAGCTCAGCCCGTCCCCAGCAGCTGGAAGGCTGCAGGCGCCGCCGACCATGCTGTCCAGTAGGCCGTCCGCGGGGGAGACGACTTTCGAGACGGGCGGCGTGCCGCTAGTGGTCAACGGCGGCAGGTCGTCGTCGTAGTACTGCTGGTACTGGCCGAGCCGGCTCCCGCTCAGAGTGTGGTGGTCAACGGAGGCCGGAGCAGGTGGCTGCTGTCCGACTAGAGTGCCTCCATTGGCGACGGCGAGGAGGGTCATGAGGTCAAAACCTGGCACGGCAGGAGTGGCGGTGGTGGTGGCGGTGGCGAGCACGCGGACGAGGCCCTGCAGGATCTGGAACTTGGCTGCGTCGGCCTGGAGCTTGATGGCGTTCATGTCCCAGCAGGGTTGGGTAGCGGCGCCGTTGGCGCCGTTGGCAGCGAGGAGACCGGCGGCGAGGATGTTGAGGTCGGTGCGCGGGCGGTGCGTGACGGGGTCGATGCCCATGTTGAAGAGCTTCTTGCGGAGGTGGGTGTTCCAGTAGTTCTTGATCTCGTTGTCCGTCCTCCCCGGCAGCTTGGTGGCGATGGATGACCATCTATATAGATATAACCATATTGAGCTTTAAGCTAGCTAGACGGCGGCGGCGCTGCAGCTAGACGACGGTGAGGTCTATACGAACGTACTTGTTTCCGACGGCGGCGTGGAGGCTGATGATGAGCTTCTCCTCGTCGGCGGTGAAGCTGCCGCGCTTGATGTCCGGACGGAGGTAGTTGGTCCAGCGGAGGCGGCAGCTCTTGCCGCAGCGGTTGAGGCCGGCGAGCTTCGGGAGGCGGCGCCAGCTGCCGTGGCCGCCGTTCTCGCGGATGTAGTCCAGCAGCTGCTTGTCCTCCTCCGGCGTCCACGGCCCCTTCTTCACGCCGGCGTCCTGCTCGCAGCACGGTGACCTCCCCATCTCTAGCTAGCTGCTCTCTCCGCTCAGCTCAGCTCTCTATCTATCTACCTGCTTATGTTTATGGATAGATACACCAACGGTGGCCACGACTACCGTGGGTTTTTATAGGGGTTTCGCTGCACACAAATCTCATCGACCATAAACTAAGAGGCTAATTAAAATTAACATGCAATTAGTCGCTTGTGTGCAGAAGACGCAGCCTCAGCTAGCTAACTCTCTCTCGTCTGACTTTACGAGTTTAATTAGTCCAAGACTTACGTCGTCGACGTGAATAATTAGCTAGCCAGTGCAACGCATGCAGAGATCATCGATCGATCATTAACGGCGAGTTTTGCTTAAGCCTGCTGTAAACTCAGATATGCATGCATGATTTAGTGATGTTTTAGTTAATTTATACGTTTCTATATACATCGTCCGTACCATTATGTGGCTTTAATTAATTAGGAATACATATGCATGCATGGCATATATATGACGTACGCCCAACCCAATTAGGGTTTTATACACTTATAGGTATATATATACGGGATATAATTTAGTTTTTTATATAGTTAGCTAGCTATATGTACGCACATATTATATATTATACGCTTCATTCATATGCACAAGATTGTATAGTATATACGCACTGTATGTGTATATATATATGGAAATTTTACACTCGAGGTATCAAGAGGTACCATAATTTTAGTATCAAGAGATATCGACTAATACTAAAATTAATACTAAAAATTATGGTATTCCTTGTTATCTTCTTAAAAACTAAAAAATCACTCATATATCAATATATATGCTTATGAATTAATTGTCTGTTAGGTGTAGAGATTGATTATTTTTTATTATTAAAAAATACATGTGCATGAACGACATGAGACGCCCGTGTACACATATGCATGCGATGTGAAAATAATACGCCGTGTATATTGTACGTCCTTTTGTAACGCTACACATACGATCGAGAGTGACATGTTAATAATTACTTGAAAATTAAAAGGGGAAGAAATTAAAACGTGTGGTTAATTTCATGCATGATATGGACAAGATGTACGTAGACAATATCTAGTAGTAGCTAGTGTACGTTGACAGTTGATGACAACCCAGGCAGGAAATTTTAGCATGACAAATTAAAAGCGACACGCAACTTAATTAACACGCGCGACCCACAGCTCGATCGCATCATTCATATATATATATATATATACATATATATATATAGAGAGAGAGAGACACACCAAGCTACGTACGTACGTACTACTAATGGTCACGTGTATACGTCGTTGCGTTTGTGCGTACAGTATATATGTACGTATGCGCGCAGACATGTATTGCTGTATTTATACCTGATCCAATTATTTTTAATTAATTATTCAAAATTTTACAGATTTTCATGTAAGTTTATAGCAATTTTCGTAAGAATAGAAACTAGGAGTACGTGGTGGGGGCTCAGGCCTCAACTGTGCCTCACCTCTGTGCCGTTGCGCCGTTGCGTAGAAATAAATTTAGTGGGATAGGCTAAACTCTTGGTTACAAAAGGATCTCTCTGGATCGGCGTCACGTGGAGAACAGAGCTCATCCGACGATAGAGGATGCAATGCAGTGAAGGGCACACTGGTGGGGGCGATGCAACCAAGGATGAGGTAGTCAGCATGCACTACTAGAAAATGGAATTCTCCTATCGAAGGTATCATTTTTCTGACGATGTTTTAGTTACCGACAGAAAAAAGCTTATGACCCGTTAGAAATTTTTTACTAACAGTATAAATGAATTTCCCTGTCAGTGTAACTTTACAGAGATAGAAATCTAAACCTGACAACAACGACGAATACACACCGCCATAGAAATTGTTTCTGACGGCGAGCCAGACAAATTAAATTCCCCTATTGCCACACCGCCATCAGCGCTACGCTATCCTCCGCCGACTGCTCTCTCCATCTTCTACGTAGCGTCAATTTGAAGAGGTCTCCACAATGAAATAAAAGTTTAAAACCTACCTTCACCTCGTTTATTTCTCCACTGCAAGTGTGCAGGAGGCAGAGGAGAATCAAGTTCGTGTGATATGATCTGACACGTGTTAACTAAGCTGTAGCCCCAAACAAGGAGAGTTAATTAAGCTAGCTAGCTCGGCTATCTACTAATTACGTAATTACATACCTCATACCTGTTCGATTCCTTGTATATATCACGTATGACACAGTCTAATAATATATACAATTACGTAGTTGGTGACCTTAATTGCAACTCGTAGGCTGCATTGTACATTGCACGGCCGGCTGGAACATGAACACAACATCATATCAAGCTAGCAACTAGCTCGATCGGTTAGAGGTTTAGGTGGCCAGTGGGGCCCACCCAACTGTACATATACCTGCATGTGGGACCCACCTGGCTTAGTTGTGTGTCCCTGCCATTAATGCTTTTTGTCAAGTGATTATGACATAATTGACGAAACTTATTATATATATAGTAGTAGTATATGTACATGTACTAGTACTAATTAACTAGCTAAGTTTTTAGCTGCATGGTTGACTTAGCACGGCCATTTGGTCCTTAATTTGCTTTCTACGTGGCTATGAGTGTGGAGTGAACAAATATTCTAGCGAGCAAAGGCATATCTACGTACGACAGATGCTTGGCAAATAATTACTTCCGAAACTATTAGCTCAGAAACTATTAGCTCAAATGTTGTTCATCTGATTGAAATCTTCAGTTAATTCCATGCATTATTGCATGTATTAATTAATTATTAATGATTGATTTTGAGGTGGGATTTGTTTTTTTGGAGAATACACAGTTTAATTTGAATGTGAGAATAAAACAGAATATATGTTTCACTGTTCATAATATTTAATTTATTAGAATTAATTAACTCATAGTCCACTACAATTAATGTGTGTTTGTTACTCTCTGTCTCAAAATACAAGACATTCATGTTTTTTACATTTATAATATATCTTGTAACTAATTGCTTCTGTGACCTGGGAAATGCATGTGTTCATGAACATTTATTGCATATATGTAATAAATTGGTAGATGGTATGCCGCCAACAATTGCCGTATTAATTACTTGCAGCTTTGGTCTATGATGTGTAATAGTAAGCTCATACTTCAATGTGGTGTGTAATGGCATTGAAATTATTTATCAGTATATCAATCTAGGGTTCCTGATATTAATAGTCAAAATTCTATGTTAAAGAATATATCACTATGTTTAAAACTTATATGTCTTGTATTTTAGGACGAAGAGAGTATTTCCTTAGCAATATATGCCCTTGTGTACCATCTATATTACTCCATCCATCTAAAAATCTCCTACATATTATATTTTCTTTTTTTTTCTTGAAAAGTTACGTGTATTTATAGTTTACATACATGTAAGTTTTGAATGAGTAGTAATAATGTTTCATTTAGTGGATGGATTAAATTAACGTCACGTGACCCAAACAATCATAGTTTAATTAATCTTACATGCATAGCTTCTTCTAAGCCGGTCTATACGATTATTTAAGGCAATTAACAGAGTTTGTTTTTTTTGTCTCGATGAAAAAAAGTAATACGTAGGGGATTTTTGGATGGAGGGAGTAATAAATTAAACTTGAGATTGCTTAATTTGTTAGTTTTTTCAGATATTGAAAACTATCTTAGCTAGCTTCTGCATCAGAGAGTTGCCTAGATGTGGTTGGTTGATCTTAAAACTTAATTAATCATATATGCTAACTAATGAAGCTTAATAGTAGCACAATATGTGCATGGTTGACTTAGCAACACACCATTTGCTTTGCACGCGTGGCCATGAGCATTCTAGCTAGGTAGCAATGGCATTATCCACAAAGCATGGCAAATCGGCTTTTGAAACTATATTCTAGCTAGCTTAAATGTAGGTCCATTTTGTGAGGAACCTGACAAAGTTCCATGCATGCATAATAAACAATTGATCTCAACATGGGGAAGTTCTTCCAAGATTACAGTTTTATAGTGTTGGCAGGATTCAAGATGAACTTGCCTAGATGGGAAGTCGATCTTGAAACACAATTTCATATGCATGGCATATGTTCGGATATCCCTTGATTCCATGCATCCTTTATGCCCCATTTGTGCACCCATGACGCATCGTCTGAACTTCTTCTGAACTTTGTTCCGGCAGAGTATACATATAATAACATTTCACTCGTGATTTCAAGAACATGCTTAGCTATCTGATCCTCACCTGTCAGATATTTTAGACTGAATCCTGTCAAAGATGATCAGACAGTGATATAAAACAAAGCTCAAGTGCTGAATTATCTGCAGCTGCTCTCCGATCTGAAATATTCAGATCGTCACAAGACCTGGGAGATGAAAACAGCGTGGTTTCAGCCCACAGAAACCTGTGCAGGATGTGTGGGTCCCTTTACAAGTTCTTGAATTATTCAGAGTTCTGTTTGGAAAAAGGATTAGCTACAGCTAGCTGAGAATTTTAAATGCACATCAGAAAATCAGTTGTACAATTGGAATTAATGTTAGACCCTCTGACATGGACACATCATAACAGTATACATTACTCTGAAAATTGCAGGCATCAGGCATGCATCAGTGTAAAGATTTCAGGAAAGTGATTTGTCCTTCATGTACTGAGGGTCCATGGCCAGAAAGAACACCACTGGTTCTACTCTGATGGTTTACTTGTTGCAATGCATATGAACAATACTTCCTCTGTCTATATCAAGTACAGTAGTACTTGTTTAGTTGTTTTCTTTCTCCAGTTTTTTAATGTCTTGTTGTTAACTGAAGAACCAAAAGGAGCTAGCTTTTGAGGTGCAATGCACAGAGCTGATTAATCATTTACCAAACACACAACTACCTTATCTGACATGAAGGAGGGATGCTGTGGTAAAATTGCACACTTTGAAGTTTCAACCATACTCTTGCATGCATAGAGAACACGCCTCACTGGAAGCTTCCAGATGAGAGCTTCTACCGTAACTAGCTGCCACTGTGATATAGAATTTCAGGTTGACAGTGTCATTATAAGGCAAATTTTATGGTATACCAGGAATATTATGGATCGTTCATTTATTTTGATCTAATGGCTAGAATTAAAGATGGTAATTTATTACCTCCTAGGAGGTAATAGGTTACCTTTGATTTTTCTGCGTAGACTTTCTAATTTTCTACGCTAACTTTCTAATTTTTTGCACATACTTTCTAATTTTCTGCACTGACTTTCTAATTATTTGCCAGTCACCAAGTATTTTTAATTTTAGTTTATTTTTAATCCTAACTAAAATCAATGGTCTAGATTAATCTTAAGTATTATCTCTTAAGAGGTAATGGGTGTACCATAATAGAGCTCCATTATAAATTTATCAACTAACGATCGCAGTTTTCAGTATGACATCAAGGTTACTGGGTAGATCAGACTATTGTCATCGACACTGTAGACAAATTCATAATTTCAGATCGATGGTGTCACCACAAATTTGTCTACTAACGATCACAATTTTCAGTATGCCATTAAGGTCACTAAGTAGAGCAGACTGTTGTCATCAATACTGAATTAGAGAAGGATATTTGAGCAGATCGCTAAGATATTACTGTTACGTGACAACGCGCCTTGAACGCTAGATCCGTGCCGCCGATTGTCATCCTTGACAAATACTGGTAAACAATCAATGTAACTGTGTTTTTTTCTATTCCTTCGGGGTCTCCCAAAAGGATGTGCAGTTCCAGAAGTTGAGCCAGTCGGATGAAATGATGGCATGCGTCTTTGAAAGATTGAACTGCATGGAAGAGGTGAAAATCTAAACAGAATGTATTTTTCACTTGGTTTACAGTTTACTTCATATAGCCATATACTCACATCTGCCTGTTTATCCTTCCAATAAAATTTACTGGACTGATCAAACAGACAACCTTACTGCAGCTGTTGGTTTGTCCAATGATGTTATCTGTTCTGTGCATAAATTCCGAACATATGTTAATCCTTAAAAAGGTGCAGAAAGAAGTTCCAAATATGAAGAGAACTCACATTGCACAAACATAAGAAGTTTCAGATCTTGTGTGGCAGGATTCAATCTGTATTAACTAATCATGCAGGCCACCACAATATACTACGATCTTTTCTTGAATAGTACATATACATATATCAACAGATCATTGGTATCAGCATCATCGTCAGGATAATCAACATCACTGTCCAGAGGGCGTATTAAACAATGCTGCATCTGTCCTAATTTCCACTAGCATTGCTGCCTGAAGCAGCCTTATTGGTTAGGCCTCCCTCCAACTACCTTGCTTTTATAATTGCCTCTCTGGTTTAACCAAACTCTGTAATATGATTTGATGCAAATGCCAGCCTGCAATTTGGATATTGGTAAAGAGGGGGACATTACCTTGCAGCAAGAAAAACTTGTGGCAAGAACTACAGTAATACAGTAATGTTCAGAAGTAGCACTTCCAGTATTTGTTTTTCGGCAAGGGAAGATAAGCCTCCAGTATTTCTAGTACTCATATTATCTTTTCATTCACTCAAATAATTGAATATGCAAAATATATTTCTTTTTTTAATGATGCGAGTAGACATGACAGGAAGAAACTTTGAATTGGCAAGCATGCCACAGTAGAATTCAGATATATGAGCACCTAGCTAGACATCTAGCTGCTAGCAAGAAAAATACATGAAATGTTTGTCATTACTTGTAAATTGAGAGGAGAATGTATACATCATTTTGACTTGTATGGATGTTACTGTCTGATTCATAGCATCCATGATTAGAACAGTATATAAATTGATGCAGATCTATGGCATAATACATTAACACTACTGAAAAGATTTCAGATTGGTTTTGAGGACAGAAGATAGCATTGTTTGTCTTCAGAGATTCAGAACTGCAGGCTGAGAATTCCATCAGATCTCTGTTATAAGTTTTTTTTTCTTTATAATTCTTCTCCAATTTTTTTGAAAGAATATGATCCTTCTGTATTTATGCAAGAGCTCTGATGGTCTCACTCAACTGAAGAGTAGTCCATTCTGGTAAGAAATCCAACATGGACATCTTCTACGGAATTATATTTTTTAATGAAACAATCGTTTTCAGTCCATCGTTAATGCGTATCAGTAGAAGCAACAATGTCAGAAATGTGATATAACAACTTGTCAGTTTTGTATATCATATGCTGTGCTAATAATTCCTGTATTTGGGTACTTTATTATGACCCATCTTAGGGCAATAATCCATTTTCTGGTTTCTCCAAATCATAACAAAAAGTACAGAGGAAAATAGAGAAAGATGGGTCATTTCTGTAGAATACGCAAAATACTGTCACATCATTGTATTAAGGTATAGTAAGGACCATAGTTGATAGGGGTCCAGTTGTCCTAATGGTTATGATTGGACAAACCAGAAACTGTAATGCCCCAAGTTGTTCACAAAAATTTTAAAAAGAAATTCTCATATGATTCTTTTACTTTGGAGAATAATACAAAGATTGGAGATATATGTCTCGTTTGGTACAGCTTCAGATATAGGATTTCGTAGAGCTAGTTAAATCTAATTCTAAGAAATCTTGGATCTGGAGTTGTCAGTGGATTTAAGATATTTAGCTGAGTTATCTGATTTTTATTTAATAAATTTTAAGATACATTGAATTAATAAGGATTGTTTATTTTTTTATATCTAACGGTTATTATTAAAAGAAGTTGACGTCTTACCTCCTAGGAGGTAATAGATCACTCTAATCTAACGATCACGATTAAAAGAAGTCGATATCTTACTTCCTAAGAGGTAATAAATCATCTTGTTTTTTTCTAACCAATGGTTGAGATTAATTCTATCTCTTAAGAGATGCACCATAAAAGAACCCCTTTATTTTAGACTAAAAATAAATATTAAAACCACTTTATTTTATCATATAAACTCTATATGCAATGTAATCTCGGAGCTGGACCTATAAGCCTATAACCCATAGAATGCTTCTAATAGGCAGGGAGTTTTGACTCCATTATCTTAGAAAAACCAAATGCTTCTACAGCTATCATTATTTTCTTTGGACACAATACTACCAAGACTTCAATGCTTCATCTTGCACAGCCTAATCAAGTAACCATCTGATGCAAGATGTGATTAGATATGGAAGCAGACAGGGATCCGAACGGTTTCAGGTCAAAACTATAATGGAAACGCAGGAGAGGATTCCTCAAACAGTTGCAGATCAAGTCAATTAGGGTTCTCACTTCGCATAAATGAGACCACGTCTTTCGTGATATGGTGGCTGAATTACGGCCGGGTGATCTGGATCAACAGGGACGCCCTAATTTACTGCAAGATGCGCATATATATATTTGAGACTGCATCCGCTGTATAATACGAGTAGTTAGTAAACAGAATCTGATAAAGAAATCGGAGCAGATCTTTTACGTGATCTAATTCCTCACCAGTTGTGATAGGTTTTAATTAGCTGCACTTGATGCCTTGCATGCTAAATAATCCCAAATAGGACGTACTGATATATATATATATATATACTTGATGCCTTCTCTTGATGACAACTTGGGCATTGGTCGATCTTGGTAGCATTAAACAATTCAAGTTATTTCTTCTCCTTTCGTTTGTAGGTTATATCTTTGCTAATCTATTGGCTCCGTACATATATCATCTTTCAGAAGTCTAGTTTATATCATTGCTAATCTCTAAGGGTGTGTTTGGTTCAGTTTTTTCAACCAGCTTTCTGTTTAGAAAGCTAAAAGCTGAATTAAACAGTTTACACAACAATTCAGATTCTCGAAACGCGTCAGATTTTTCATGTACAAAATAAAAGTTACTTTTATCCTAGATTTTGTAGATTCTCAGCTCAAAGTTAGATTATAATTACCCACCATACCATTCATTAGTGATATATTGGTTCATTTCTTTTTATTTGTCTTATATTAAATAACTTCATAGATTTTCCATAGTTACGGCTCACAATAATTTTTCCGTAGCTCACAACTCACAACAGGTTTTTCAGAATCTATAGCTTAACTAAACATACCCTTAGTTGTTACAACATGCCAACATTTAGAAAAGATGGTCATCATGGAGTGTTTTACCTATAAACATGGATGGTGATCTAGTATTCAGATCAATGGTCCTTAACAGTTCCTTTAGTTCTTCATCTTTTGTCAGTTATAGGTCAATGGTCCTTAACAATTCCTTTAGTTCTTCATCTTTTGTCGGTTATAGGTGTGTGTATGTTTAGCTATTAGCTATATACACTATAGCTATGTAGAAGCCGAGAGTACATTCAGTATAATTGTGTCATTCTGATGTAACTAACTGATTGAGTTAAATAAAACTTCCATTATCTAAAAAACAATTCAAGGCAATCAACGGTGCACTGCTGAAATGCGGACGTCTAGAAAGCCATGAATATGTTATGATATAATTTATGTGAGTCAACTTAGACTGTTTTGAGACTGAGAGCTTATTTGGTACAGCTCTAACTCTGAGATTCATGTTGGAGCTGAGGTTTGTATAATATAATAGAATAATTTAAACTTTTATTTTTAGTCCAAAATAAATAATAAATTACTCAACTAAATACCCTCAATTCATCCACAGCTCCAGATCCAGGATTTCTTGGAGCTAGATTGGACCAGCTCCAAAAAATTATGGAGTTGGAGCTGTGCCAAACGGGGCCTGAGTTCGCTGCTCCGGTCCTTCACCTGTTCTTACATGTAGTGAAAAGACGCTTATTCAGCTGGAACTGAACAGCTGATCAGATGCCATTTGCCACTAAAACAATACATGAAATCGTCTCAGATTGCAGGTAATAACTGAGGCCAGTATTTATATTAGACAAATTTTACTGTACACTAAAAATATTAAGAACTATTCGTTTGTTTTAATCTAATGGCTAAGATTAAAGATGATAATCTAGAAGGTAATAAGTCACTCTTGATTTTTCTGCGCAAACTTTTTAATTTTTTGTGTTGACTCTTCAATTTTCTGCGCTGACTTTCTAATTATTTGTTGGTCACCAAGTATTTTTAATTTTAGTTTATTTTTAATCCTAACTAAAATCAATGGTCTAGATTAATTTAAAATATTACTTCTTAGGAGGTAAATGTTATACGTAACATAGCCCTTATATTATTAGATATAGTAAATCTTGATGGATGTACATAAAAAAGATCCTTACATGTCTTATAAATAAGAACATCATAAAAAAGCAGCTTTGACTCTGAACATATCTTGTTCAGCTCATCTTCAGATTTTTCAACTTGGAGTGCATAGGTGGTCTCCACGGTGTCATGGTATACTATTGTTCAGATTATATAAATAAGAACAGCATAAAAAGCAGCTTTGACTCTTAACATATCTAGCTTGTTCAGTTCATATTCAGATTTTTTTTTAACTTGGAGTATATTGGTGGTCTCCGCAGTGTCATGTATACTGTCATTTCATATTATAATCCGTTCAACTTTTTTAAAATCAAACTTATTTTACTTTGATCAAGTTTAAATAAAAATATATTAATTTTTGCAATATCAAATAAATACACTATTAAAATATATTTAATAATTAATTTAATGAAATAAATTTGATGTTATAATCGTTGGTACAGTTTTTTTTATAAAATTAGTCAAATTTGAAGAAGTTCAGCTTAAAAAACCCTAAACCCTTAAAAAGTCAAACGATTTACATATGTAATTGAGAGATAGTAATAACAAATTACCTGAAAATGTGTAAAATCGTATTATCTGCAATTTTCTGCATAATTAAACTGGTTAGATAGGAGATACAGGGCTGGTGATTGCATACATACATGCATGCACCCGTTGACTCTGCCTTGCTGAAACCGGGGGCCCAGTCTATGTTCATGCAAATCTGTCAGCCAAAACAAAATATTCTCGTTTCTTCCATACGAGGTTTGGATTATTTCTCATCGCCCAATTTGCACTCATCGTACAGCAACGTTAGGTACGAGGAGCAGGTCTGTCTCTGTGGCGACTGGACGCAACACCACATGCTGATGTTGTCAGGTAAAAGACCATACCGCAGTTTCGTTGTAAAAGACCACTTCTTCTCTGCAAGATGAAAGTCAACTCGATGCGTTGCTTGTGCGTGCAGGTCAAGGCGAACTGTGATGCTGAGATTGACCATTCTTGAACCAGTTCGTTTAAGAGCACGCCTGTACCAGGGTTAGCAAAAGCGTTCTTGGGCCTAGTACTGTTTGGGTTTGGGATAGCGGTAACCGTGGTTACCAAGCGGTAACCGACTAAATTTGGTTAAAATTTGCAATTTAAAATTTAAATTCAAATCAGTTCACGAAACGGTTTTCCGGCCGGTAGCCGTGGTTTAGGGTTTGGTAACCGTGGTTTAGGGTTCGGTAACCGTGGTTACCGACTAAATTCGATCAAAATTTGCATTTCAAAATTTGAATTCAAATTAGTTCGTGAAACGGTTTTCCGATCGGTAGCCGTGGTTTTGGGTTCGGCAATCGCTGGAACGATACCAGCTCGGTTATCGTGGTTTTCTGTTCGGTTTCCACGGTACTAGGCCCGGGGTCTCGGTTACCATGATGTTTTTCATAAAAATTTAAAAATTATAAATCCACAGAAAATTGTTTTTCGAGATAAATTAAAAACTTACAATACCATAAATTTTATAAGTTTATAACAAAATATAAATTACAAAATAACATAGTTAATTAGTAATTCGAGCATTTCTAACTTATAAGCACGTACGTTGTATTCATATTTACTTTAAATCTTATGTAAAGAAAACGCTCGAGTCCTGAATCTGTGTGTCAGTGTCTGTCCAAAACTAACAAATCGCAGCAGCAGCAGTATGAAAGTGAAATGGTCCAAGATACCAAGGCCATCTGCAACTTGCTTAACTGATGAACTGAATCATTTGCAGTTGTCAGGCCGGTCCTAGCTAAGCTAGTTCCCTGTACCTGAGAGGACAGGATGCTAGAGTTGAAATCCAGTAGCAGTTTGCACAATTGCAGTTGCTTTCTACACTAAAGAATTGGTTACTCGATGAGGTGTTTTTGTGTGGCATCCATTTGATCCACACCAAAAACAACAGGCCAAAGTCTGCCATTGCTGCAAAAACAGTCCATGGGAATGCATATTGAATGTTTTGCACCACAAACATAAGCTCCTCGATTAGGGTAATCTTCTATGAAGATGACCTATCTCATACACGAGGACCCGCTCTCGATAGAAGACTCTTAACACTTGTTTAGAGAGGTCGGTTGAACCTAAGAAGTAGAGGTACTATTTAAGCACCGTAACCGCTAGGCTACATGCTGTTTCGCATCTGTAATCCATTTAAATGCTCCAAAGAGAAGGTGCATCCTGAATCTCATAAAAGGAAACAGTGTACTTGTTTTCAATAAGTTAAAAGGAAATCTTGGTTCCTTTCTTCTTCTTTGTTCAAATCCAAACAAATGGGATGTTTAATTCTGCATGTATCTGTTGAGAAACATCCGCTATCGGGTGTAGTCTAGAATTTCTAACGATAAACATCACATAAAACAATAGAGACACAAAATGTAAGAAAAAGTCATATTTCTTTATTTCTCATAGGTCTATCTTCAACGCGGAGAGAGTTTCTCTATTTGTAATCAAAACCTCTAAAAAGAATGTATAATCTCAAATGAAATAATTCTCTTCAGGAAAAAAACGAGATCCAGACGTATGGACTCATTTTTATATATGGTTCGGAGTGTCGGACCTTACTATTATGGCAAGAATTTTATCAGTTGAGTTAGTTATATTCATGCAAGTAGCTCAGCACAAGGGAGTGTACACGGCAGTGAGGAGAAAACCGTTATCCACAAGGCACAGCAG
>KE372721.1:425008-438918 GCA_000418225.1 Zizania latifolia | reverse complement strand
GCCACCTGCTCGCCGCTTTTTCCTCGCTGTTTGCTGCTGCCGCATCGTCGGCGAGTCGCCGCTGCTCCTATGCAGTCCACCGCCACCACCGCGCTGCAGCCTCTGCCGTGCCGCCGCCTCCTGCTCCACCGCGTCTGCTGCTGCTCCCATCTCCCCGCACCGGCCTGCTGCTGGCTTGCCTGCCGATTGGAGAAAAATCACAGTAAGCAATCAGAGAGCTCGCAGCCCCTGTTCATCTGTTTGACGTCCAATCTCCTGTTCCAATCTGCTGCGTCGCCCTCGGTGAGAACTCCTCCCTTCCTTTCCTTTCCATTCGTTTCAATCTATTGAATAGATACAGTAGCTCCCTTTTATTCCAATTCGTTAATTGTTCTATTTAGAGTAGATCGATCGTCATCCATTAATTGACCTCGATCTATCATGCCAAAACCTGGTGATCCCATTTCGAACTAGTCTGGTAGCCTTTGTATCGGTGTCATTTTAGTGTTCCACGTTCAACCATTAGAATCTCCTAATCCTAGAACACCAGTGCTTCTTTTGTTCTACCGCGTTCTGATCTGTGGGTCATGGTTGCTGCAAACCGTCGTTCGCCGCCATTCTTTTCATTGAACCGGAGTTTGCTGCTTCGCTTCTTTTTACGGATACAATCTATTATCTTGGCTCAAATTAAATTCAACCGTCCCATTTTGTTTCTTATACCGGAGATAATGTTCGTCATCGTTCCTCATCGTTCGTCGTGGCCGAATGCCAATGTGTTCACATTTCCTTGACCCAATCCATCGGTCGTGCTTTGATTGATGTTCGGTTGATGGATATGTGATGTCCATCGATGGTCGTCACCGATTGTCGATTGTCCCTCATTGTTCATCATCGCTCATCGTCGGATCACATCTATTCATTCTAAACCCGTCGACATGGTCGCTAAGGCTCAATCAGTTAAGCCTTTATGTGTACCGTTAGTCGGTGGTCTCTTTCATCCAAAGCCGAGTGAGCCAGTTTGTTTGACTGCTGTATTCTATCCTGGTCGTTCGACGAAGCTTATTCATATCAATTCATTCTCTTGTCGCTTATCGATCGTCTCATTTAATCCGAAGGAATAATCTCGAGGTTATTTCTTTTATTCATGTGTACCCTCAGTTGGCTGTTCCTTTGTCCTTTCATCTAGTGCCGGTTGAGTCGATTATTCATGTACATACATGTGATGTCATTGTTCAATCATATTCAACCTAAGCCTATGCTTGCTTTGGTCGAGAATCCCCTCGATCGTTCTACCCTTTTCAATATAAGTCGTCCAGTGATTGTTGTAACCCAATCGGACTTCTTTCTTTCTTTTCGTTCAGTAGTCTTCTAACTCGGTGGAATCCATCTAATTGGTTAGTTCTGTTCCCCTCTCGTCAATCCAATCATCGTCTCGTTCCAATCTTCTATCCATCGTTTCCTTTGATCTAAGCCATGAAATGTTCTCGGGAATAATTTATTCATTTCCTTTAGAAGTTGTATTATTTCATGTGAATGGAATTAAACTTCTAAAATTCATATATTTTCCATATTAATTCTATTTTCATTCGTTCAAGTTTCATAATTCTTCTTAAATAATATACAACCATATAATATTATTTTATTGTACTATTTATTCGGTTCTTCTTAGTGTTTTTGTTTTGTTTTGCACGCTCGTATAGATTTCGCCGTCGCGAAGGATCTAGAAGTCTTCGTTCAAGCTTTGTGAGGTTAAGAGAGAGTGCAAGGCAAGTCACACATGTTTCAACCTTGATCATGTTGAACCTATGATTTAAATCTCTGATTTCATTCAAAATGTGCATTTATTTTCGAATGTAATTGGGAAGGGTTTAACTTGCTTTGTTAATGCCCCTTGTTGTTTTACCCTATTCTTTGATTACCCTACGACTAATAACTTGACCAGTATGAATCCTTATTATAATTTATCTGGATGCTTAGGATTGCTTAGCCCTGCTTAGAAACCAGTATCACACTTATCATGCTATTTAATACCACTTACATGTTAATATTGGCTTATGATTACTAGAAGAATATTGAACTGGTTCATGGATTAAATGCTACTAAAATTTGATTAAGGTGGGTCTTGAGTACATGGTCCGTGGTTTTGCTAGTCGTACTCATGACACTTTAAGGACCGGTTCATGGGCCACTTTTGCACTGTAAACTCGCACTCACCACAAGCTAGCATGGGTAATGATTTGACCGGAAGCCTAGAAGCCTAGAGATCCTAAGTGGAGCATCAAGATGACCGTTAGCTCTACACTAGTGTAAGTCTCTACTATTCGGATGGGGACGCTAGGGGGATATCGGGTATGATGGGATCCTAGGTGTGAAGCTTGGAGGATCTAGGTGGATGGTCATATCATAGCCCTCGTTCGAGGTACTGTGGTGGTATTGAGGAGCATGATAACATGTGTAGGGCTGTGTCTTGTGGATAAAGTTATGCACCTCTGATCAGAGTAAAACTATTTGAATAGCCATGTCCATGGCTACGGGCGGCAATGCAGGATCACTCGTGATTAGCCCCACTATTACTTAATTAATCTGTTTTACTTTCTGTTCAACCTGGATAGCTCTGGTTAGAGTGGATTGGTTGGTTCTTTTGGGCCTGATGACTCTGGGTAAGAGTTATTCAGTGAATGGATTAATACTGCTTTTAAGGTTTCAACTTAATTAAAACTTTTTTTAAAATTCTATCTCTCTTTAATGCTTGGTTTATGCAAACGAACCCTATTATGCCTTCCTTTGAAATGCCTTCCTTTGAAATCCTCTTGCATCATATGCATTTCGCGTGTGACTTGTTGAGTACGATGGGTGGTACTCGGCCTTGCTTTATGCAACCTTCTCTAGAGAAAGAAGTTCTTAAGCGTTGGAGAACCAAGGCTTATACCCTAGTTGAGTTGCCTATGGAGTTGGAGCTGAAGCTACGCTAGTCTGTCGTTCCGCTGCTATTCTTCTGCTGTGTGAGGATTAAGTGCCTCTTATGTAAGTTTTTAACGTTTATTCATTTGACTTGAATCTGTATATTAAATTGTCACTTTGTGTACCCTGGCTGATTCCTAAACAGGGATTTAATACATGAAGTGTCCTAGAAATTGGTTGCCAATTTCTGGGCGTGACAACCAACCTCACCACTACATTCGGTGACAGCTAGGGGAGCTCGAGGTGAAATATGTGCAGCACCTCCCTCAGCAATCGTGAGGCGGGAAGTCCAAGCCTTGCCTTGAAGAAGGCCTCAAAAACAATGGTTTCATTGTCCCAAGGTGCTAGAATCGCTTCACCCTCCAGCAAGCGCGCTTCGCAAGGTTGCTTGGCCTTCTCCTCGCAAGCGTTCATCATAGACCCCGTCGTAGACGAGGTCTTCATCAGCTCGAAGGTTTACTCTAGCTTTTCCTTCGACGGGGGCCTTAGGCCCTTCGGCTTTGTGGCTTCGAGGTGGTTGCAGGAACCTTTGCTACCGCTGTAGCCACCGTTTTCACTTTGACTGATGAAGATGCTACGGTGGTATGAAGGCTAGGCTTCGATGACGTCTTCTTCATCATTTTGAATGGTTAGCGGGGGCCTTCGAGAAAAGAGGGCTTCAAATGCTGAGGCGCACGAGCTGAAGAGGCTAAAGCACTAAAAGAGAGCTGAAAACTAAGAACTGTGACTTGAGAGCGTAAAAATGAACCGTGGGCAGAGGGGCATTTATATAGGCGGTGAAAACTGCCGAGCTCACCCCCCGGCTTAGAAATTCCTTACCACGTTTAAATCCTACACGATCGCTGACATGTGGGGCCATGGTAAAAATAACATCGTCGAAATAATAGCACGACGGTTCGGCTTCGAAGATCTGGTCATTGCTAGCGTTGTTTGGGCTCTCGAGTGCACGTCCCATCGAGTCCGCTGGCGAATTAAATGTCACTTAAATACCGTACAGAAAGATTATTGATTTGCAGGTCAAGATCGACGTATTGAGATTCAGAGTACAGCGAAAATTCAAAGCGCATCCACCTCTTCCGAAGAAGAGATAAATGTGAAGGGCTACTGTTGACGGAATTAATTCACGCCGTACTTTGGTAATCATCTAAGATTAGGTAAGAGCCTGGACAACCCTTCAAAGAGCTAAAGCTTCGAGCTATACCGTCAAAGCCCCCTCTAGCTTGAAGGATTCCTCAAAGAGCATAGGCTTCGGTCCACGTATGCCAAAGCCCCCTCGACGATATCGCTTCAGAGGTCGTAAACCGCTTTGAAGCCCGAAGCCCAAAACCAGGGGTATAAGTCCTCTCTGATAGGACGTATACTTTATAGCACTACATCAAGTTTTTTACTGTGTTACCCCTACTTATGTTACACTGTGTATTATAGCTATAGTCAGTTATAAGTAGGGGGTAATAACGTATTACCATCTACAGATTGTGTCTATAAATACCCCCTCTTTACTGCTAGAGAGGGGACCACAAAATACTTCGTATTACAACAATACACATACTTCCAAACATAAGGTGTTACTCCATTCGTAGGCCTGAACTGGACTCAAACACTTTAACTAGATCTTAAGCCATTCGAGACTTATTGAACCTGTTGTGTAATAATTTATTACACCAACACATGTATTCTTGCGTATGTCAAGCAATCAATCTTCCCAGCTGTAGGAGATAAAGTAAATCAATTGTAATCAAATTCAGATAGAATTAGCTGCGAGAATCCTTGACGTACACAGCTTGTAAGCTCTGGCGATTTAGCCTATATAAATAAACTTATGCGGCCTCCTATGGGAGGTGAGAACGCTTCCACAAAACACATCTGTTATCTTTCATGGTATCAGAGCATGCTCCCTAGATCACCACCATGTTAAAAGAAACCATGTCCTCCTCTTCTTCACCAGCAAACATTATGAGTTCATCTCTTGGCCACCAGGTCACAGAGAAGTTAACGAGGAATAACTTCATTCTTTGGAAAGCACCGGTGCTTCCAGCAATAAGGGGCTCTCAACTGGTTGGTTACCTTGATGGAACCATGGCAGCTCCACCTCTGATGATCGTCGCCAAAGCTGATGGCAAGACCATGGAGGAGATCAATCCTGAGTACACAGAGTGGATGGCACTGGACCAATAGGTCTTGGGCTATCTACTATCGTCTCTCTCAAGGGAGATGCTTGCACACGTTGCCTCCAAGACCAGTGTTGCTGAGGTCTGGAAGACAATCAATGCCATATTTATGTCACGGACAAGGACAAGGTCAGTGAACACGAAGATGGCTCTCACCACAACTCAGAAGGGGACAACGACGGTTCCTAAATATTTTGCCAAGATGCAAGGGTATGCTGATGAATTGGCTGCAGTAGAGAAGCCACTTGATGATGATGATTTTGTCTCCTACGTGCTCAATGGCATGGACATTGACTACAGTCTAGTGGTGTCAAATGTGATGGGGAAACCAGAACTAGTTACGATTGGTGAGTTGTATGCCCAGCTTTTAAATTTTGAAAATCGCATGGATATGTGGCAGGAAGGAGATATGCAGAATTCTGTCGGTGCTACATCTCATGGCCGTGGAGGATGAAACTTTGGAGGTCGTGGTCATGGGAACGGCCGTGACAACAATAACTACAATGGCCATGGAGGTCATGGTGGTCATGGAGGATCAGGAAGAGGAGGCGCTGACACACGAGTTCACTGTCAAGTGTGTGACAAACCAAGCCACACAATGGTTGAGTGCTGGCATCGCTATGATGAAAGCTACATACCAGAAAAAAAGATGGCTGCAGCTGCTGTTAATTCATATGGAGTAGACATGAATTGGTACGTTGATACAGGTGCTACAGATCATATTACAGGTGAATTTGATAAATTAGCTGTCTGGAAGAAGTACAGTGGTGCTGAACAGATCTATACGGCAAATGGTACAAGTATGGATATTAAGCATATTGGTCATACTATTGTTGTGAGATCATGTGTATGATCATTGATTTATGATGAACAAATTGGTTTTGATCTTGACATATGTTGAACTAGTTGGTTTTGATTAGTTTAAGTGATCGAGTTGCCGAGCACTTTTGTTGGGCACTCAGCTTTCAGCACTCAAGGAATTTCAGCCCTTGAGAGATTTCAGCACTCGGGATTTTGGATCACTCAATTTTTTGATGTTCGAGTTGGATCATATGCTCAAATTGTTTATTCCATAAAAACACAATGTTTATGATTGATTGGAATATTTGAGTTAAGTTGAAAAGAATTGATTAGACTGATTGAGTCAAGTTGAAAAGAACATGTGCTTAGAAAAAGGGTTTCTTGGTTTGTTCACGTGCAAGCATTGTTTGAGGGCGAGTCGTGGTCGATGATGGGATCGGAGCTAGGGTCAGGGAGGAGTTGAGGCTCAGAACGATCGAGAATGTCATGTGGGACGCTCGGGCTAGAGGATGCGGCACGTGAAGATGATGTTTCTATATGGCGTATATGGGGATGTGTGCGAATATGGAAAGGATGCGAGATTTCCATATAGCATACGCGGGATGTGTGTAGATATGGAAAGAGAGAAAAATTCAAAAGGAGTTTGGATTTGTTGGATTCATAAGGGATATGAATTTCTAGTTAGATTAGAATTCCAAAAGTTGTTATTTTCGTGGCTCATGGTGGGAGCCATGAGGGACTATAAAAAGACTAGAGGAGAGGGCATAACAGATCATAGAAAAAGAAGAGAAAATTAGTGTTTAACCTTTTAATCTTTATTTAGGGCTTTGTTCATGATTTGTTAAGAGGTGCTTTGGATTATACCTTGTAAACACTCTTATGCAATAAAGATTCATCTTCAAGCATCAAGGAGTGTGGTATCACGTTCTTTGTTCTTAATGTTCATCGATTTGCATCGTTTTGGCATATTATGTGATTTCGCTTTTACTTGAGATTTAATTCGAATTGATTCATCCAAAACCTTACTAGGATATTGAGAAAGAGATCTGGAAAGTTTCATTGGTTAATTCCTCGTATTTTAGGAGTAATTAAGGTTTTAATTTTTAGATCGGATCTGTTCTGTTTTTACGCTGCAGCAAATCTCGGGGATCATAACTTTTGATTGAGAATTCGGATTTGAGTGAAATCTACTGGGGAAGTTTCGTATTGAAGTCTAGTTTATTGTGTTAAAATTTTAGATCAATCTAAGTCACGGTTTTAAAGTTACGCTCATTTTACCGTATCATGGATTTTGCTGATTGGTTGGAAATTAGCTTTCTGATTTTATTTTTGGGATTGATTTTGGGGTACTGCAACCATTCACTCCACCTCTGGTTGCCGTGGTTAGTATATTTCGTTCTTTCAATTGGTATAAGAGCTTGGTTTCTATTTTGTTTTGATCTTAACCGATTTAAACAATCAACATGGTATCCGAGATGTTTTCTACTAAGCCTTATATTTTTTATGGAATTAATTTTTAGTTTTAAAAAATAAAGATGGAAGCTTACACCATTGTCATAGTGTTTTGATATTTAGGAAAATGTTTCTAAATCAAATGATCCATCTGCTGATAATCAAGTTAATGACACAAATAAGGCTGCTTTTGAAGCAAATTGCAAAGCTCGAAACTTGATTATAAATGGTGTTGGGCGTTCTGATTTTGATCGTATTTCTCATTTTCTTTCTGCGCATGAGATGTGGAACGCTCTTTGTGCCTATTATCAATGCTCCTCTACAATCAAGGAAGTGCATAAAGACGTGTACAAAAAGGAGTACATGAAATTTGAGATGAAACCCGGTGAAACCTTGGATGAATATTTTGCTCGCTTTAACAAAATTCTTAGCAATCTTCGTTCAGTTGATTCTTCTTATGATACTAATTGTACTGACTCTAAAATTTCTAGAAATTTGCTTAGTGGCCTTGATATATCAGTTTGGGAGATGAAAGTTACTTCAATTCAAGAGTCGATGGATATGACTACTCTCACTTTGGATACTCTTTATTCAAAAATCAAAAACTCATGAATTGAATGTCTTTTCACGCAAGATCTCTCCTAAATCAATGGCTTTGGTTTCCTCGCCTTCTAATGAGTCTTCTTCTTTTGTATCATCTTCGAATATTTCTTTATCTACTTTAAATACCCTGTCTAATAAACAATTTGAGCAGTTTACAGAGGAGGACTTGACGTTGCTTTCTACAAAAGTTACTAAAGCTTTGAACAATGTGAGAATCAGAAGAAGAGGCGGTCCGATTAGGTGCTTTGAATGTGGTGAGGCCAACCATATTCGTTCTAACTGTCCTAAGATCAAAATATCCACAAAGGAAGACAAAGAGGACAGCAAGCGCCCATCCAAAGAAGGTAAGATTAAGAACCGCAACTACAAGAAGATGGTGCATCGAGTCCTTGCCGCTCTTGATCAAGTTGATATGAGTGATGTAGACTCAATGAGCGATTGAAGTAAAGATAAAGACAAAGGCAAAAAGAAAGACCTGACTAGAATATGTCTCATGGCACGTGATATAGTAGGCTCCAGAGAGGATGAACTTTACAGTGACGAAAATAAGGTAAAACCTACTTATGATGATTTAGCTCGTGCTGTTGTTCGTCTTGATACTAAGCTGAGAAAATGCAATAAAAAGGCTAAGAAACATGAACTTGTTGTCGAATCACTCAATTCTAAAATTGATAGGCTCAAGTCTCTTATTCCTGATGATGATTTATGCAAATCATGTGATGCTTTACAATATGAAATTATTATTTTAAGGGATGTTCATGTTTCTACTCTTCATAAGCTCAATGATAAAATTGCCAAGAATGAATCTTGCTTTTCTATTGGTACTACCATGCTTTCTCGAGTTGTTGATGAACTATTTGTTACCAAGAACTATTTGAAAAGGATAAAAGTTACTTTGTATGCTAGTTCTTTGGTAAATGCTTTGTACTGTAGCAAACTCAAATAACTTAAAAACATAAAGAGCTCAACATTATAAAACATGATTCAACTTCTTGTTCAAACTAGTCATTGTTTAAATTAAAACTGAAGGATGCTTATGGTAGAGTTGAACTTTTGAAAAATGACTTGCTTACTTATGAAGTGTTGTCTTGTTCAAATTCTCTCAAACGAAAAAACATTGCTGATGTTTGTCAAAATTGTGTTGCTTTGACAAAAGAAGTTAATTATCTGCTGTTGGTGAAGTTTTTGGTCACACGCGTGGCCTGAGAGATCTGCTTAACTCTAGTGCAGGTCCTAAATTTGCGGTTCGTGGCGTGCCAATCAGTTTGATCCTGCAACTGATAAGATAGACAAGAAAAACATAAGCAGTAACGCCTATCGGCTGTCGAGCTGATGGTCTTGGCGTGCATCGGTACATACATTTAAATAAGATAAATAAAACGTAATAATAACATGGTGGAAATTGTATGACGTGGCATATCGGATGTATGACATGAAGAATAGATCTACTGTACAACCTATCGAGATAGAATCATTAGCCTAAACCGTCTAATCTGTAAAATCAGCTGGGATTTGTATCGGAGCCGATATTGGGACATAAAAGCAAGACAAATATAATGACGCTACCCCGATGTGTATCGCCCGATTCTGATACCCGATACAACGATGAGATAAACACGCAGAGAGATAACCTATCGGCTTATACTTCGATAGAATCTGGCTTCAACATGTCTGATCTGTGTTCGCATTATCATTCACTATAACCGCAAGATTGGACCGAACTAAGACAGCCGCTAAGCCATAGCAAATCATAGTGCTAAACATATCAGAGCACACTTCATCCAGATAAACGGTACGTGACATGAATCAAATACATAGACTAAGATATTGAACTTAACCGATGAAGTCTTAGATTAATATATTTGATCTAAACCACGAACCTGATACAGCATGATCGATACATAGACTAAGATGTCGGACCTAACCGATGAAGCCTTAGATCTACTAATCAATACATGTTTGGCGGAACTTACCTCTCGTCGAAGATCGAAGCAATGCAGCCCCGCGAGAGAGCAAGAACTCACCGGTGGCAGGTTTGGTGATGCGCCGAGAGTTATTTATTGATCTGTTGATTCCAAACTAGGTCCAAAAGTTACATATTTATAGTCTGGAGACTTGCCGTCCTACGTGGATACAACTGCAACTGATTCCATCTTTATCTCCGTATCAAAATCTATCCTCCCTTTTTAACGGCTTCTTTATATCTTTATCCGACCACACATGCGCATTGCGGACGGGCTTCATTGACCATGCTTTGACCAGACTCCTTGACTTCCATTGACCGTGCTGAAATAGTGTTGGGCTTGGGCCTTACCAAATTTTGCCGTAAACACATGCCCCCCAATTTCGGAGTATAGGTGCAACCCGATGTTTCAAAATTCTAGCTTTACTAATACCAACTTCTACCAAACGTCAAATCATGAGAAAATCTACAGAAAAACCTTTCGTATTCCAGTACCTTTTAGCCTATTTACCGCCGACGTCGATGATGGGAATGTGACCGAGGAACCCTGTGATTCTTCTGCGGCCGCCGATGCTACGCTTGTCCCTGATCGTGCTAAAGCAGCCGATGTAAGCTTCTTTTTGACTCTTCCGTTTCAATCGTTCAACTCCCATCTTACCTTTCTCTTTGTCTTTACTCAGTCTTTTACCCGGAGGTTCCCTTTTGATGTTAGCCATTATCTGCAAGAAGAAGAAGTCGTTGGTGCCCCCCAGCCGGCTAGCGCTCCACTCATCTCTGAAGTCAAAGAGGTCTTATTGGACATCCTGAACCGGCTCTAAGATCCTGTTGAGAACTTGGTGAATAATTCAGGTCCGATAAGGGCATGTTTCAATGATATTATGGATCATCTCCCCGTGGAGCTTGTTGACGTACTAATGCCGGCCGTTCACCTAGAGTTTCATTGGCCCTCGTTCACCAGAGCTCAACAGAGAATGGTCGATAGGGTGAGTCGAAGACTACAACTAGAGGCCGCCCAAGCCGACGATGCCGTAGTCGTCCAAGAGAAGGCCAATCTAGATAATCTGCTTGACGAATCATCGGCTGCGTCTTCTCGTCTGGCAGAATTGGAGATGGAAGAAGCCGATCTGATCTCAAAACTTGCAGAGGTTCGTGCGAAGATAATTTCTGAGAAAAATGCCCTGCAAGTCCTTCCAGAACAGATCCAGGCACAAGAACGCTAGCTCACTGAGGCCATCCACCGCGCGCACAATCATCATCGGGCCATCAAGTTAATTCCGGGGTCGGACGAAGAAGATTTGGCTTTTATCTGGAGTGTCGATGTCATCAAGAGCAGAGCGGCTGAGACTATCATCCCTTATCTGGCCTGAAAACTTTTATAGTCTTTCGAATTTCTGCCATCGGTGACAAACACGCTTGCATGCGTCATTGGAGTTCCAAGACTTCTTCTGACGGATCGGCTAGGGCCCAAAATCTCTTGGCTTTTACGCTGTAAATTTATGTCTAAGGGCGATGAGTTTCATCGGCCGTTTCTTAAGGCGATACTTTGTATCGGCTATTTGATTTTCTTTGCTTCCGTGTATACTTAGGCATTTATCCATATGCTCGGGTAATATCATTTTAAGTATTTTCCGTTCAATGCCTTCCCGAACACATCTCCTTCTAAACTCTTGAGTAGGTAGGCATTACCGGGAACCACTCGATGTATCCGATAAGGCCCTTTCCAATTAGGTGACCACTTTCGAACCGATTATCTTTAGAACCAATCGATAAAATAAGCTTCCATACTAGATCTCCTTCTTCAAATGACCTAGGCAGCACCTTCTTATTATAATGTCTGGCCACCCTTGCTTTGTTTTCTTCGATCTTCTCGAGGGCTCTTATCCGGTTATGTGCCAAATCATCCAAACAATCTGTCATTAGATTATAATAATCATCGACTGTAAGCTGATTTTGCAATGTTATCTTTCTTGAGCCAAGATTATTTTCCCACGGCAATACTGCTTTGTGTCCATAAACCGACTGATACGGTGGCACCTGTGTAGCTCCGTGACATGCCATCCGATAAGCCCATAGTGACTCTGATAGGGACTGATGCCATCGCTTCGGTTGTTCATTGATCTTGCGCTTTATCAAACTTTTGTTGGATGCCTCTGCTTGTCCATTTCCTTATGCATAGTAAGGCGATGAATTCAATAGCTTAATCCCCATGCTGACTGCAAACTGTTGGAACTCCTCCGATGTGAAGATTGAACCCTGATCGGTATATGCTGACTGCAAACTTGTCTATGGGACACCGAAGCGGTATATGATATGTTCCTTTATGAACTCGATTGCATCGGCTGAAGTAACTTTCTTTAAAGGAACGGCCTCTACCCATTTGGTGAAGTAATCTGTAGCCGCCAGAATGAACTTATGTCCCTTGCTTGATGCCGGATAGAACTGGCCGATCATGTCGATACCCCAACCTCTGAAAGGCCATGGCTTGATTATCGGGTTCATCGCTGATGCTGGAGCCCTCTAGATGGTTCCAAACTTCTGACAATCCTGACATCCTTTATAATACCTTATGCAATCTTCTAACATAGTCGGTCAAAAGTACCCTGCCCTCCGGAGTAGCCACTTCATCTTCTGAGCCGATTGGTGTGTGCCGCATATGCCATCGTGAACCTCGCACATGACAACCTTTGCCTCTTCGGTGTTTATACACTTGAGCAGCACTCCATCAATGGTCCGATAATACAGCTCTTCATCAAGTAGTACATACTTTGTAGCTTTGTATCTAAGTTTTCTTGGCACCGATTATGAAGGATTCTTCAAATAAGTAACAAGTTCATACCTCCAATCATCGGCCTCCAACTCTGCAACTTCTATCTCTATCGGTTTAGCCATCGGTCTATATCCCGATGCTGTTTGAGCCAGGTCGTTCGCCTCGGTATTCTGTTCTCTAGGGATGTGGGTGAGGGTTATGCTCCCAAAGCTTGATATCAATTCTTGACACCGATTATTGTAAGTCTTTAAAACATCGTCTTTGCATTCATATTCACCTGATAGCTGTTTCATTATAGCAAAGAATCTTCGATGATTTCCACCGCATCGGCGCTAACTTCTTCTAGCAATTGCAACCCCTTCAATACTGCTTCATACTCAGCTTGATTGTTGGTCAAAAATGGCTTGATTGTATATGCAAACTCAAAAGCTGCCCCCCGAGGCGATATGATCACCAATCCAATACCACATCCATGCCGGCACACCGATCCATCGAAAAATAATGTCCATGGTGCCGGCTCAACGTAAGCTACCGATTCATCTCTGTGTTGAACTATAAAATCGGCCACTGCTTGCCCTTTTACTGCCTTTGCTGACTCATAACGGATATCAAACTCAGTGAGAGCAAACACCCATTTTCCGACGCGTCCTTTCAACACCAGAGCCGATAGCATGTACTTAACCACATCGACTTTACACACAACGGTGCACTCTACCGATAATAGATAATGCCTTAGCTTTGTGCACGAGAAGTATAAGCACAGGCAAAGTTTCTCCACAGCGGGGTATCAGGTCTCTGCATCCAGCAATCTCCTGCTAAGGTAAAAAATCACCCTCTCCTTTCCATCGACCTCCTGGACTAAAACTGATCCGATGGCCTTCTCATCGGCTGACAGGTAAAGCTTGAAAGGGATTCCCATCTGAGGTGGCATTAGTACTGGTGGTGAGCTTAAGTAATTTTTAATCTCATCGAACGCCTTCTGTTGCTTTCCTCCCACACAAACTCTTGATCGGGCTTCAGCTTCAGGAAAGGAGTAAATGGCTCTATTCGTCCTGATAAATTTGATATAAACCTCCTCACGAAATTTATCTTCCCGATCAGTGATTGCAATTCGGTCATTTCGGCAGGTGGCAAGGTATTCTTGATTGCTTCGATGCTGCAGTGGCTCACTTCAATCCTCCTTTCATGCACGATAAAGCCCAGAAACTTTCCTGCT
>KE372721.1:406163-421524 GCA_000418225.1 Zizania latifolia | reverse complement strand
CCAGCCGATGAGGTTGTGGCGGCTGAGGCGCCTGAGGGTGATTGATGGGGAAGTACGTTGGGCCTCGTAGTGGTTCCTAAGCAACGGTACCCTCGAAGGATGAAGCTTTTGGTCTTTTTTAAAACTTAGTTCTTAGACTTTCTGTTGAACTCCTAGGAGCACTTAGAGCAATTAGAAGTGACAATGGTACTGAATTTAAGAATCCATCTTTTGAGTGTTTTTGTGCTAAAAAAGGCATTGAACATTAGTTTTCCTCACCAAGAGCTCCACAACAGAATAGTGTTATTGAAAAAGGAATAGAACTTTGGTTGAGATGGCTAGAACTATACTTGATGAACATCAGACTCCTAGGAAGTTTTGGGCTGAAGCAATTTCTGTAGCTTGCTATATTTTAAATAGAGTTTTCTTGCGATCAAAGATGTGCAAAACTTCTTATGAGCTTCGTTTTGGACATAGACCTAGTGTTTCTCACTTGAGAGTTTTTGGGTGCAAATGTTTTGTGTTGAAATTTAAAAATTTGGATAAATTTGAAGTAAGATCTCAAGATGGTATTTTTCTTGGTTACCCTGCTCATACTTGAGGATACCGTGTAATTGTGCTAGAAACTAACAAGATTGTGGAGACTTGTGAAGTCACTTTTGATGTGGCTAGTCCTAGTACTAGACCCGATGTTGTAGGTATAGGAGTACAGATTCAGGATATCTTTATTGAAGAAAGTGATGACGAAGATATTGATGCGGTTGGTGGTCAAACCAACATCTGGGTTGAGGCCGACCAGCTCTCGGAGGCAGTCGAGGAGCAATACTGACCACAAGGAGATGAAGTCTCGATAACTTTGAATGTTCCTCGAGAGATCACTTCATTCCTCGAAGATGTTGTACAAGACACTTCTCAAGATGTTTCTGTCTCTTTGCACATTCAACGTCAACATCCTCCTGAACAAATAATTGGTAATCTCTATGAGCGTGTCACTCGTTCCAGGTTTGCGTCCCCTAACTCTGATGCTCATTCAGCTTTTGTGGCTTTTTTTGAATCCAAAGATATTTCTCATGCTCTAACTGATGAATCATAGATCAATGCTATGCATGAAGAACTTAAAAACTTTGAACGTAATAAAGTCTAGAATTTGGTTGAACCTCTTAAGGACATAACATTATTAGAACCAAATGGATTTTTTGAAATAAACAGAATGAGAACGGTTTAATTGTTAGAAGCAAAGCTAGGCTTGTTGCTCAAGGATTTACTCAGGTGAAAGGTTTGGATTTTGTTAACACTTTTGCTCCTGTTGCTAGAATTGAAGCCATTGGACTCCTTTTAGCCTTTGCTGCATCTAAAGATTTTAGATTATATTAAATGGATGTTAAAAGTGCTTTTCTTAATGGCTTCATCAATCAGAAAGTTTATGTGAAACAATCACCTGGTTTTGAAAATCCTAAGTTCCCGAATCATATTTTCAAGTTGTCTAAAGCTTTGTATGGTTTGAAGCAAGCACTTAGAGCATGGTATGATAGGTTGAAAACTTTTCTGCTTGAAAAAGGTTTTTCTATAGGAAAAGTGGATAAAACTTTGTTACTTTTCAAGTAAGGAAATGATCAACTCTTTATTCAGATTTATGTGGATGATATTATCTTTGGTTATTCATCTCACGCTTTGGTTTTGAAGTTTTCTGAGATTATGTGCAGAGAGTTTGAGATAAGTATGATGGGCGAGTAGATGTACTTTTTGGAACTACAAATCAAGCAAACAAAAGATGGCACTTTTATTCATCAGAGTAAGTACAACACGGATCTTCTTCATCGTTTTGACATAAAAAATTGCAAGCCAATTTCTACACTAATGGGAGCTACTTCTACTTTGGATCCTGATGAGGATGGTGAGCCATTGATCAAAAAGAAAACCGCAGCATGATCGGCTTACTTTTGTATCTCACTGCATCGAGACCGGACATTCAATTTTTTTTTTGTCTGTGCGCTCGATTTCAAGCTTCTCTTTGTGTTTCATATCATCAAGCTGTTAAGCGTATACCCAGGTATCTTAAGTTTACTCAAGAATTTGGCATATGGTATTCTACTTCTTCAAGTGTTAGTTTTAGAGCTTTTTCTGATGCTGATTTTGGAGGTTGTAGAATTGATAGAAAAAGTACTAGTGGTACATGTCATTTCTTGGGAACATCACTTGTTGCTTGGTCATCTAGAAAATAATCTTCTGTTTCACAATCCACTGCTGAAGCTGAATATGTTATTGTTGCTAGTTATTGCTCACAAGTTCTTTGGCTTATTTCTACACTTAAGGATTATGAAATGAACCGTGATCATGTTTCACTTTATTGTGACAACATAAGTGCTATAAATGTCGCTAAGAACCCAGTGCAACACTCTAGAATAAAGCATATTGATATTCGATAATATTTTCTTAGAGATCATATAGAAAAAGGTGATGATGTGCTTCTTTTTATTGACGCTGAGTTACAATTGGCAGACATTTTTACTAAACATTTGGATTCTTCTCGCTTTGCTTTTCTTTGAGAGAAATTGGGCGTTGTTCATCCAATGTGTTTGTTTTGAGGAGGAGTTTGCTTTTTTATTTGTATCATAATGTATCCATGTTTATTTTCATGCATTTTTTAATGAAAACAAAAAGAATAAAACATGGACCTTTGATTTTTACCTTCAGTTAATATTTGTGCTTACTTACAATATCTTGTGAAGTTGATGGATCACTCGTCTTGCTTTCATGTCTTTTAGTCTTTTTATGAGCCTAAGACATAGTTTTTAAGGGATTTGACGCACGACACATAAAAATTCAAGTGAACATAAAGAAATATGTTGTGCTGATCTAGTGGCTAGTTTAAGTTGAAAATGCTTACACCTGTTCTAGCTGTGTTTATTTCACCATGATAGTACTATAGCTCGTGCAATGTCAAATCTGAATGAAAAAGAAAAGAAAGTGTGCAAAAGCATAGAAAGTTCAAAAAAAATGGAACGTGTGCAAAAGCAAAGAAAAATCTGCATTCATAAAAAATGTTTTGCCTAGGTCGTCTCATGAGACTGCTTATCATTACACTTTGATATGAGCTTGGAGATGATTATAGATGACCAGACCATTGAAATGGGGACTGCTTGTGTGTGCAAGAACCTCACAATAGGTCGTATGACCGAAGCTCAGGTGGCACCATCTGTCTCTGGATCAGTGGTCGTTGTGCTGAGATAGACACTTCTGAAAATTTCATACAAAAGTTGCATATATCAAATCTAAAATTTTCAATCACTATAAATTACACTTTTAAGAGCATTAAGCATTGTTTTGGTTTTATGGACGTGGCTAAATTATGTGTGAGGTATTTCACTTGAATTGGTCTAAGTGAAAGACAATATTATAAATCATAGAAATCATTCAATCTTAGTGATGATTTGAACTTGAGAATTGTGGCTTAGTTTTATCTTGAGTCTTTTAGACTTGTTTGTGAGCTTGTTGATCTATCTATTTTATTTGTGTTGCAAACCTTGTCACGTGGATTGCTTTAGGTATACTTCAAAGCTCTCAAATCAAGAAATTAAAAAAAATTGTGTTCTCATCATAATATCTCTCTTTTGCTTTCCTTGATGAAATCATTATCAAAGGGGGAGAAATATTTAGGGGAGAAATTGGTTTTTGATAAAATCATTATCTTCTGCAATCAATTTTTGAGGGATTTTTATTTTTTGTTCTTTAAAAAGACTTTGGGGAGAAAAACTTGTGCTTGTGCTTTCGAAAACCAAAAATTTCTTCGTGCTTTTTAATGGTGTTACCAATATGTTCATCAAGGGAAAGATTGTGAGATCATGTGTATGATCATTGATTTATGATGAACAAATTAGTTTTGATCTTGACATGTGTTGAATAAATTGATTTTATTGGTTTGAGTGATTGAGCATTTTGGTCAAGTTGTCGAGCACTCTTGTCGGGCACTCAGCTTTTAGCACTAGAGGAATTTTAGCCCTCGAGAGATTTCAGCACCAGAGAGATTTTAGCACTCGAGATTTTGGATCACTCGGTTTTTTGATGTTTGAGTTAGATCATATGCTTAAATTGTTTATTCTATAAAAACACAATGTTTATGATTGATTGGAATGTTTGAGTTAAGTTAGAAATAATTGATTGGACTGATAGAGTCAAGTTAGAAAGAACTTGTGCTCGGAAAAAGGGTTTCTTGATTTGTTCATGTGCAGGTATTGCTTGAGGTCGAGTCGTGGTCGATGATGGGATCGGAGCTAGGCTCGAGGAGGAGTTGAGGCTTAGAATAGTCGAGGATGTCATGCAGGACGCTCAGGCTAGAGGATGCGGCATGTGAAGATAATATTTTCATATGATGTACGCAGGGATGTGTGCGAATATGGAAAGGATGCGAGGTTTCCATATAGAATATGCGGGATGTGTGTAGATATAGAAAGAGAGGAAAATTCGGAAGGAGTTAGGATTTGTTAGATTCGTAAGGGATATGAATTCCTAGTTAGATTAGGATTCTAAAAGTTATTATTTTCGTGGCTCATGGTGGGAGCCATAAGGGATTATAAAAAGACTAGAGGGGAGAGCAGAACGCATCATAGAAAAAGAAGAGAAAATTAGGGTTTAGCCTTTTAATCTCTATCTAGGGCTTTGTTCTTGATTTGGTAAGGGTTGCTTTGGATTGCACCTTGTAAACATTCTTATGCAATAAATATTCATCTTCAAGCATCATGGAGTGTGGTATCACGTTCTTTCTTCTTAATGTTCATCGGTTTGCATCATTTTAGCATATTCTGTGATTTCACTTTTACTTTCCATTTAATTCAAATTGATTCATCCAAAACCTTGCTAGGACATTGAAAAAGAGATCTGAAAAGTTTTATTGGTTAATTCCTCGTATTTTAGGAGTAATTAAGGTTTTAATTTTCGGATTGGATCTGTTCTGTTTTTACACTAAAGCAAATCTTAGGGATCATAACTTTTGATTGGGAACTCATATTTGAGTGAAATCTCCCGATAAAGTTTCGTATTGAAGTCTAGTTTATTGTGTTAAAATTTTGGATCAATCTGAGTTACGATTTTAAAGTTATGCTCATTTTACCATACCTTGGTCAGGCTGTTTTCTTCTCTCGAGAAGCTCTCAGGAGAGCTGTTGGGAAATTTGCTGAGTCCTCGAGAAAGCCCTCGAGAAATTTAAGAACTCCTCGGGAAATTTCCTGAGTCCTCAAGAATTTAAGTCTAGCCAGAGATTTTGCTGATTGGTTGGGAATTAGCTTTCTGATTTTGTTTTTAGGGTTGATTTTGGGGTACTGCAACCATTCACCCCCCTCTGATTGTTGTGGTTAGTATATTTTGATCTTTCAATTGTTCATACCCCACAATGAAATATTTATCTTAAGAATATCCTACATGTTCCTAATGGCACAAAAAATATTATTTCTGTTCATCGTCTTGCTAAAGATAATCAAACTTTTCTTGAACTTCACCCATATTTCTTTTTGATCAAGGATCAAGCAACAAAGAGAGTTCTTTTTCGAGGAAGATGTAGGGAAGGCCTTTATCCTCTTCCCACTATCCTAGTCAGACCAAACAAAAGTGCTCTTAGTGCCATCAAACCATCGTTGTCTAGGTGGCATAGTCATCTAGGTCATCCTGCATTAGCTATTGTTCAACAAGTTGTTAGTCAAAATAATCTCCCATGTGTAACTGAGTCACAAAAAGAGTCAATTTGTGATGTTTGTCAACTGGCAAAGAGTCATCATTTACCTTATGTTAAGTCTAGTAGTGTGTCTTAGTTTCCCTTGGAATTAGTGTTTTCTGATATTTGGGATCCTGCTATTAACTCAGTTAGGAGAAATAAATATTATGTTAGTTTTATTGATGACTATAGCAAGTTCACTTGGATCTATCTTCTTAAACATAAATCTGAAGTCTTTCAAAAATTCCATGAGTTCCAAAAACTAGTTCAACGATTGTTTAGTAGGAAAATCATTTTCATGCAGTATAACTGGGGAGGGGAGTATGAAAAGCTTAATTCTCTTTTTTGCAACTTAGGCATAACACATCATGTTTCCTGTCCCCATACACACAAACAAAATGGATCAGCTGAAAGAAAGCATCACCATATTATTGTTAGCATTATGCCCTAGAGACAACATGGAGATGTTGTACGTGGCATACTATGTTTATGAAATAAAGTTATTATTCCTTGAAATAGATTATCATTATGAATCAACAAATACGTGATTTGTTCATGAGACTCATAATGTGACTATTTCTAAATGATCCCTGATCGGTTCTAAGTCATATGTGGAACTGATATGACTAAGATCGGCATGTGTATTGATTGATGATCATGTCTCATGGATCATGGGTATGGAGATATCAACTCAATACAAAGATATATGTTGGGGAACATATGTTAGATAGACCTACTATAAGGCACTGTGAAGATTCTGTGTGTCATCAGTTGGTCTCAGTAGTGTTTATGTAAAGTTCTTAGACCTGAGATCTCCATGGTTTCCAACATGTATAGTGGCTTACTTTGGGACTACCAAATGCTATTCCGTAACTGGATAGTTATAAAAGTAGTCATTGGGTCCGTCATGAAACATGTAGTAGGATGTGAGTGGTCAAGATAGAATTTGCTCCTCCTTAACAGGAGAGATATCTTTGGGGCCCTCGATGTAATGGATTATGGGAGTGCATGACCATGCCGATGTGATTAAAGAGTTAATCACAAGTTATAATCTAATACGAAGATCGAGAGAGGATCGAGATATGTATAGGATGGCATAAATCTCACCTTGTGCTCGATCGATATCATGAGGCAAAGGGACATGTACATATGGAACATACAAGGTTTAGCCGATATGATCTTTACGTATACTTGGGTTAATATGCTTTGCTAGAGATCGCTATTAACGGAGTATGGAAAGGAGTTTTCATATGTTAACCAAGCTATGTGTGAACCTACAGGGTTATACACTTAATAGGTTGGAACATTGGATTCGAATAGGATTCGAATTAGGCTCAATATGGATAGAGATCCAAACGGTTTGGATGGAGATCCGAACAGATCGGATGGGGATCCGAGTAGAGACCTAGTTAGGCCCGGTAGGGCCCAAGCTAGGACGTCTATATATATGAGGGTGTAGGGCGCAGGGAAGTAGAGATTATTGCTTCGCATGTTGATGCGTTCCTTATGCCAAATTGTTAGCCATGGAGAACAAACCCTAGCCACCACCTCTTGAGAGCCTGACCATCTCGCCGACCGCTCGGGTGCTAGTACACCATCGGCTGGTGTTTTCACCCTGGAACTGTGGATATCAGTAGAGGTGTTGCTATTATGCTTCACTCATCGACGTCAGCATTGTTGTTTGGATCAGCATTGTTATTGGCTCTTGGAAGATCGGTCGAAGACGTCATTGGCCACTTCTCAAGGACTCTGATAAGATACCTCGAGATGATGTCGACCGGTTTCCTGAGGACGGCTCCATCGGCTTCTTGACCACATCGGCACGCTCGAGTTAGATTGGCTCGCTACTCCAACTCTCCTTTCGCTACACTGCGTGCCCGAGGTAACGATCTATGGTCTCTCTCTTAGCAAGATATCCCGGTGTGCACGATAGAAATTTTTTTGTTTTTGGCTAGCGTAGCCTCCACGTTCCCCAACATTTGTTGAGGTTGGCTTAGCCCTTCTTGCCAAAGCCTCGATGCCATTAAAATTTTGGGATGAGTCTTTTCTAGCTGCTACATATTTGATCAATAGAACTCCTAGCAAGGTTATTCAGATGATGACTCCTTTGGAGCATTTATTTCAAGTCAAACCTCATTATCAATCTCTTCGCACTTTTGGATGTCCATGTTGGCCGAATTTCTGCCCATATAATAGTCGTAAACTTTAATTCCATTCCAAACAATGCACTTTTTTTGCTACAGTAATATGCACAGAGGCTTTAAATGCCTAGGTGTTCAAACTGGACGGGTCTATATATCCTGTGATGTTATATTTGATGAAGATGTGTATCCTTTTACTAAGCTTCGTCCAAATGTCGGTCCTCTCTTTCAATCTGAGATTCTTCTTCTTGAACCATCTGAGCTACTTGATTATGGGGGTGAACAATTAGGTGATCAATTTACTAATGGTCCTGTTAATACTTGTACTAATATTAGCATGAAGCATGCTACTCAATTTGTACAGGAATATCCTAAAGCAAATATTGTCCCTGGGCTTGAAGGCGTGGCTTTTGAAGCAAGCTCTCCTATCATATCAAGTGCAAGCTCTGAGGATGAGCTGCTCAATATGCATGCAATGGCAATTGAGTCACCAAGTCAATTATCTACTGCTACACTACTACCACCTATCCAATCACATGAAGAAGCTACTAGTACAGAAGGTGCTACACATGCTTCTAGATCCTCTATAGCACAGAACACCGACACTCAAGTTGTCCATCGTCCAGTGACTAGATCCCAATGGGGAATTATCAAGCCGAAGGTGGTTACTGATGGAAGAATTAGGTATGGTTTTTATGCAGCAACTAGTGAACCACAAAATTTAGAAGAGGCTTTCAGTGATAATTGTTGGAAAAATGTAATGGATTTAGAATATGTTGCACTAATAGAAAATAAAACCTGGCATTTAGTTATTCCAAAGAAAGATATGAACATAATTGACTACAAGTGGGTATATAAAGTTAAGAGAAAAGCAGATGGAACCATAGAGAGGTACAAGGCTAGACTAGTAGCTAAAGGTTTTAAATAGAGATATGGCATAGATTATGAGGACACCTTTAGTCCTGTTGTTAAAGCTGCTGCGATCAAACTTATTAGTTTTGTCTATTGCATTATCTAGAGGATGGTCGCTTCGTCAGCTTGATGTTCAAAATGCATTCTTGCATGGTGATCTAGAGGAAGATGTGTTTATGAGACAACCTCTAGGCTATATAGATAAGATTAAACCACATCATGTGTGCAAGCTTGACAAAAGCTTGTATGGCTTAAAACAAGCTCCAAGAGCCTGGTACTCAAAACTCAGTGAAAAATTATTACGTATTGGTTTTCATTCATCCAAAGCTGACACATCTCTATTTTATTATAACAAAGGGAGTGTTATAACATATATGCTTGTTTATGTTGATGACATAATTATAGCAAGTTCTTTGACCGATGCAACAATGGTTCTTTTTCATGATCTTAAGGCAGATTTTGTAGTCAAAGATCTCGGCGATCTACACTATTTCTTAGGTATTGAGGTCAAAAGGATGCAAAACGGTATACTTCTTACTCAGGAAAAGTATGTTAGAGACTTATTGAAAAGAACAAATATGATGAATTACAAGACAACTAACACTCCAATGTCAACAACTGAAAAGTTGTCATCTTAAGGAGAGTTGCTTGGTAAAGAAGACTCCACACGGTACAGAAGTGTTGTTGGTGCTTTGCAATATCTAACTTTGACTAGATCGGATATTTCTTTTCCAGTAAATAAGGTTTGCCAATATTTACATTCACCAACAATGATGCACTGGACCACTGTCAAAAGAATTCTAAGGTATCTAAAAGGCACTATAGGTATGGGGCTATATCTAAATAAGTCAAATTTTAGGCTTGTTAGTGCCTTCTCTGATGCAGATTGGGCTAGTTGTACTGATGACAGAAGGTCAACAGGAGGATTTGATTTTCTTAGGAACAAATCTTGTTTCATGGTGTGCCAAGAAGCAGCCTACTGTATCATGTTCTAGTGTCGAAGCAGAGTACAAAGCAGTAGCTAATGCCACAGCCGAGGTAATGTAGATACAATCACTTTTAAAAGAATTAGGAGTAAATAGTCCTACTATGGCTAGGCTATGGTGTGATAACATGGGTGCCAAGTATCTATCAACTAATCCAGTCATTCATGCTCGAAGTAAATATATAGAAGTAGACTATCATTTTGTTAGAGAAAGGGTAAGTCAAAAATTATTGGATATACAGTTTGTGCCTTTTGGATATCAGATTGTAGATGGATTTACTAAAGCTATACCTGTACGAAGACTGGAAGAATTCCGAAACAATCTCAAACTCAGGAGTCTATGATTGAGGGGCTGTTAGAATAGGCATGTATTCTTGCGTATGTCAAGCAATCAATCTTCCCAGCTATAGAAGAGATAAAGTAAATCAATTGTAATCAGATTCAGATAGAATTAGCTAGGAGAATCCTTGACGTACATGGCTTGTAATCTCTGGCGATTTAGCCTATATAAATAAACTTATGCGGCCTCCTACGAAAAGTGAGAACACTTCCACAAAACACATATGTTATCTTTCAATCCTTTCTTCTTTGGTGTATTGCCTCATCATCCAGATCCCAACATCTGTTATCTTTCAATCTTTTCTTCTTTGGTGTATTGCTTCATCATCCAAATCCCATCCAGACCTGGTACGTTTGTGCCATTAGAAGCAGGCTTTGCCGGCCTGGTAACAGAGCTAGCTTCCTATTGAGTGTGTCCGCTGCTTGTTTAATCTCCAGCGTCTTCCTTTCCAATACCTTGTTCTACTTTTCTCTTTCTTGGATTGCAATGAGTTGTTCACTTTGCTCAACATTTTGTTGCTCTCATAGCCTCCTTAAGGCAGTTCTAATCCTTAGTGTCTATGGGTGGTATTTTAGTCTCTCTTCTTTAGATATCATTCATAGACACTAGCTACTCAATGGATAATTTCTTTAAAATAAATTTACATCCAACCATCTATTGTCTCTCTTTTCTCTTTCAATTATTTTCTTTGTTTTTTTAGATATCGTATAGAGCCAGTTTGAGTAATCACCTCCTTCTTAGAATTCCAATCCATAGCCTGGGAGAAGCTATTGCAGATGACAAACACAAGGGCTGCACCCACTCTTCCAGGAGTATACGGATGAACCCAATCAGCTATCTCCTATTCTGATAGTTAAGACAGAGGGTTAGCCATCCATTTAGAACCTTAATGAAGCTCCTCTGCGCATTCACCCAAGAGGAAAAACCGACTATGCATTTAATCAACTCTAGTTTAAGTTCCATTGCAAGATCTAGATTGGTTCCAGCGAAAACAACTAAATCCAAGTTTTTAGCCTCTGTTATTGCTTGACACTATATCCGGTAGCAGTTCAGTTTGTCTTGCCACATTTTCATGAACCTACAAAGACCGCTATCAATCTTTTGATGCAAGTTAGATTTAAAGGGAATACTAAATGCAAGAACATTTAGAAAAGATGGAGGAATGCTCTGAATGGGATCTAGATGAAGGCAATACAAGAACAGTGTTAGTAATGTCTTTTCACCAGGGAAAAAAGAAAAAGATTTAATAATTAAAAAATATCAAATGATCAAACATGCAAACTTTAGAATATCATTTTATCGAAACAAAACTTTTGAGTGATAAATTATCGAATACTAAAACAATTTGCAGTGGCAAGTTATCAATTTTCCGTAAAAAATGGATCGTAGTATCCCAAGCCTGTGATGCAGTAAAAAAACAGAGGAAGAAGCTCGCTATTGGTATCCAAAACCCAAACAAAATTGAATCTAAAGAGAGCATGTGCCGTTGCCGCCACCACCGTCACCGTGGCTGCCTCCACCCATGGCGCGTCGTGGCTGCTCAGGTCCACCGCCTCCTCCATGTCCTGGGCTTTGTGGCTAGGGCTGGCAACTGACCCGATGGGACTGGGAACCCACCCCTACGGGGCCAGGGTCAGGTCAAATTTTTGATTCGTGGGTCCACCAGGTCGGGCCCCCGAATATGACCAGGTGTGGGTGCGGATTTAATATTTGACCTGCGGGTCTTCGCGGGTCACTCGCCCAACATGGCCTATTAACAAAAAAGTTCATTTAAAAAGAAAAACCTAGATGTGGCCAATCCTCTCCTACCGTCCTGCTCACTGCTCAACGCTCACCAAGCCTCCACCTATGGCCTCCTTCTACTACCCTAGCATTCCACTGCCCCCAGCTTTTCACTTCCACCGGTTGCCCCAGGACATCCCAGGCCGTCTCCTGCCTCCCCCGGCCAGTTGGCCTCCTCTCGCCGCCCTAGCTTTTCACTATCAATCGCCCCAAGATGCCTTAGGCTGCCTCCCGCTGTCACCCGCTGCATCCTGCCGCCCTTGGCCCGCTGGCATCTGTCATGCCCAAAAATTCCAACCATTTCCTGATAATTTATTACGCGTAAAGTACCCTCATCCAGAAATCAGCCGAGGCACACAATAGATAATTTATTGGAAATCAAAAGCATAATTATTCACGATAAAATAAATAAAGTACTTTATTACAGAGGTGGCATTGGAATCTCAAAACACTAATGATAATAATAAATAACTCATAAATGACGCAGCAGCAGCTCCACTCCACAGGCAGACTTAACTGAGCCTAGCTCAAAAGGCACCACCTTCATCCTCGCTGACGAACTCCTCTTCTGATGGTAGGGGAATGCAAGGGTGAGTATTTTGAATACTCAACAAGCCATCCAAGCGGAACAATAAAAATACAAAGGGATAACAAAGAAAGGCATAATATGACTAATTTGCATAAAAACAGCAGTTAAAGAGAGATAGAATTTCAAAAGTTGTTCTAATTAAGTTGGAACCTTAAAAACAACATTAACCAATCACTGAATAACTCTTACCCAGAGTTATCAGGCCTAAACCTAACCAAACCACTCTAAACCAGAGCTAACTAGGTTAATCAAAATTAAACATCAGATTAATTAAGTAATAGTGGGACTAATCATAAAAAACATTGCACAGCTCGCCCTTAACCGTGGGCATGGCTATTTAAATAGTTTTACTCTGATCAGAGGTGCACAACTTTATCCACAAGACACAGCCCTACAATATGTCACTACACCATCGCACACTATTACCATCAGCAACTACAGTCGGCAAAACCCCTCTATGGTGGTAGAACATATGTCGGGGAATGCTTTGCCGACAGTTAGCAAAACAGTCACGCTAGAAGCAGTTGGGCTAGGTTTTGCCGACAGTTTTACCCTATGCCAATAGTTAGGTTGTAGCCATATGCAAGACCCTTTGCCAACAATTATTGCCTATGCCAACAGTAAACTTCTACCGACAGTAGGACCTATGCCGACAGTTAGATTATTGCAGAAGCATATACAAGGAAAAAACCGATACACCATTCAAATACAGTAACAAACTGGTGCAAATACAACAACAAACAGGATTCATACACAAGATTCATGCATATATGTACAATCAGGTTCAAAAGTACTCACAAAAGATTCACACAAATATATTTTCATTCAACTCTTTCATATATTCGCATCATATGTTGGGCATTACCATGCGCCTTAATACCGTCATGGTACCTCGAAAAGAGCTATGATAAGACCCTTTAACCTAGTTCCTCCAAGCTTCGCACTCAGGTGGCCATCCATCCAGACGTCCCAACACAATGCCTCTGGCGCTCCAATCTAGCAATAGCAGAGACTTCGAAGAGTATAGGGCTACCGACAGTCTCGATGCTATACTTGAGATCCCTAGGCTATAGGTCAAACCATTACCCACGCTGGCTTGTGGTAAGTGCTGTTCGGCATTGTAACAGTAGCTTGAGAACCGGTCCTTAAGTGTCGCGAGTACAACTAGCAAAACCATGTACTCATAACCCGCCTTAGTCAAGTTTTAATGGAATTAAGCATGATCCAGTTCACAAATAGTCATTATAACATATAAACCAGCATTAAGATACAAGTGGCATTAAATGAGCATAATTAAGTGATACTAATTTCTAAGCAGGGCTAAGCAATCCTAGGCATTTCAGATAAACCATAATAAAGATTTAATTCTGGTCAAATTATTAGTCCTAAGTTAATCAAGGAATGGGGTAATCCAATAGCGGGCAATATAAGCAGGTTTTATACCCTTCCCGATGACATTCTAAAATAAATACAATTTTGAAGTAAAGCATAGCTTTAAACATGGGCTCAATCATGATCAATAGAATGACTAGATGACTTGCTTTGCTGCACAGGGATGAAAATAGACGCTTCCTCAACAAAAAGGCCTCTTCGGAGATTTCAGAAACTATATGACAGTACAAATGGTATACCAATAAATAAAAACAGTACAAAAGATCAACCATTCTGTATGTAAAAGTATTTTTATTGGCTGGAGCTTAATTTTAGAAAAATTATGCAATTTGAATGGTTAAATTTAGAGTTAAAATGAATTAGTTATGATTTTTTAAAGATTACAACACTGTTCTGGATTTTTAGAAAATAAAATCGAATTATGACGCAATAAAGAATTGTTTTTCAAAAGGAAATTTGGGTTTATTGCGTCAGCAGGGCTGCTGATGCGCGCGTGCGTGGGGGCCTGCCATGTGGCGCACATAAGGCAGCCACGCTGGCGGAGCGCACTGACGGGGCGAGGATGCGGCAGCCACACGGACTGGCCACGTCAGCACCGTCGACGAGCAGCTCGGGAACCTATGGTCGCCGGTGATCGGCGATGCGGTGGCCGGTGGCGAGGGCAGTGATGGTACCAGCAGAGCAAGGAGAACTCATCGACGAGGTCAACGATGAGCAGCGGCGACGGGAAACGGCCAGCGGCGAGGAGATGGCGGTGGACGCCTTGGGTCGACGGTGGGAATGGGGCTCTGGCGGCTAGCGACGATGGCGAAGTACCGGACAGGGACCGGTGGATGACGGTGATGATGATGCTGGGGTCGACAGTGACCGGTGGTGACTGGAGTGGCGGGGATTGGCGGCTAGAGGTAGGCGAACGTGGCGGAGGCAGGAGAGTGCGGTGGGCTCAGATTTAGGGTCAGATTGGATCGAGTGGGCTCAGGATGGCAGATTGGGGCGATGAGGGGGCGGCGCTAGAGTTAGGCACGGCCGGCAGGAGGTAGGGGATGGTCCTGACAGGTGGTTGACACGTGGCGCGACAGCGACTTGGGCCTGCGAGCGCTAACGAGCCGTAGTGCCCGAGGAAAACGGCTAGCGAGCATGTGGGAATAGACTGGGCTGGAGCCCAGGCAAAGGGGAAATTTTTTTTACATAAATTTTTTATATATTTCTTTTTCTTTTAGAAAAGGCTTAAAAAATTTAGAAAAATATATTTTTAGCTCAAAAATTCCAAAAAAAAATTGTAGAAAAATTCTTTACATTTTTAAAGACTTTTGCAAACAATTTTAGCAACATTTTACTTGTAAAAATTTCTTCCTCAAATTTTATATCTAGAAACTCTTTCTTTTCTTTATAGAAAAATTCTATTTTCTTTTTCTTTTGTTAAAAACCCTTTTTCATTTTATTTTATTCACAGCTTTTATTACTTTATTGTTTTGAAAATTTCAGGCTGTGATAGCATCCTGCTACCGCCCCCGACCACCCTAGACCTTCCACCGCC
>KE372721.1:370427-380919 GCA_000418225.1 Zizania latifolia | reverse complement strand
CGTGTACCTGAGTCACGTGCGAACTCCATCACGGTCGAGGCTTCTTCATCTCTTCTCTTCTTCACCCCGTTGACAATCACTCATCATCCCCATGGTATACACCATGGCTCCTCAGGCACCACTATTATCACAATAGAGGTCCACTGGACTGGACGCACTAGGGACAACACCCAGCTCAGAAATAAATTTTTTGATCCACACAGCCTCCTTCGTAGCTTCAGAAGCTGCAATGTACTTGGCCTCCATTATTGAATCTGCAACCGTTTCTTGCTTGGAACTTTTCGAACTCACTGCGCCTCCATTAAGGCAAAACACAAATCTAGATTGCGATCGTGAATCGTCCTTGTTAGTTTGGAAGCTAGCGTCGGTGTAACCATTTACAACGAGCTCTTCTGCACCTCTATAGACTAGGAACATATCCTCAGTTCTTCTTAAGTACTTAAGGATACTCTTTACTATCGCCTAGTGACTTTCACCTGGGTTTGATTGATATCTGCTCGTAACACTTAGAGCATAAGAAACATTTGGGCGTGTACAAAGCATGGCATACCATGTGACTCTTGCTGAAAGTAATACCATGTGACATTGGTAGGAAATCTTTCTTGGAATTCTGCATATTGAACTGTTTTAAAACCTTATCAATGTATATGCTTTGGCTTAATCCAATTAGCCTTCTTGACCTATCTCTATAGATCTTTATGCCCAAAATATATGCTACTTTTACAAGATCTTTCATCGAGAAACTTTTTCGCAACAAAGATTTGATAACATCGAGTATTGGAATATCATTTCCGATCAACAATATGTCTTCTACATATAAGACCAGAAATACAAGTGCACTCCCACTAGCCTTTTTGTAAATACAAGGCTCTTCTTCATTCTTGATGAAACCAAATCCTTTGACCACTTCATCAAAATAAAGATTCCAACTCCGAGAAGCTTGCTTCAGCCCATAAATGCTTTCTTTTCTTGTGTTTTCTTTTCTTGCTATCCTTCTGAACCATCATCACATGACTAGAGCTTTTCTTAATGCTTTCCTCAGCAGTCTTTAGCATCCCTTTAATTCAGCCATGCTTTTCACCATGCTATTCATATGAAAGATCAAGATGAACGGCTTGAAGCTCGCAAGGAGCGACTGGAGAATCACATCCGTAGCTAACTCTTGGCCAAGTGTAAACCAAGTTTTTTCAGGCTCTCAATGTAACCAATCATCTTGATCACATGAGGACTGACTAAGCTGCCTTCTACCAACCTGCAAGCAAACAAAGACTTTGAGGTGTTGTACCTCTCGGCCCGAGCTTGGTTCTCAAACATGCCTTTGAGTCCCACGATCATATTGTAGGCATCCTTATTCTCATATTGCTTCTGAAGCTCAGAGGACATACAGGCAAGCATGAGACAGCTAATATCAATTGAATCATTTGCGTGCTTCTCATAAGCCCTCCAATCCATGACAGATGCATTATCAGCTTGTTCATCAGGATGTGGCTCCTCTAGAACATATTCCTTTTTATCTTGTTTGAGAACAAGTCTCAAGTTTCTATGCCAATCAATAAACGTTGTTCCAGAAAGCTTTTCCTTTTTAAGAATCGATCGCAAATTAAAACTGGAAGTGTTACTAGCAGTACGTGCCATAATCTATAACAAAATGCAAGTTTCAACACTATGCTATGTGAATCTTCTATCAAATAAAAGATGCTCCACTACATGATATACAATCGTTTTCCCTCTTATGACATGTAGTGAGACAAGATCCATATTCAACTAACTTCTAGTGAGCTTTAGCACAACTGCTAGAAAATTAGTGACATAGGGAAGCAACACTTTGCTAATCACATCCCTATGTGACTCTTGTTCGTTGGGGTGGCACTAAAATCGTTTTGATAGCTTTGTTAAGCAAACCAATACTATGCTTGTGATGTCTGACATCCATCCTAACTAGTCAAGATAAAATATGGCACTCCGCTTTGGCAGACCTACCTTACAATGATCAAAACCTTTATAGGTGGAGCTATTGGAAAGGGCATCAATGACTCTTAATTTTCTGAGGAAAACTATTCTAACATGGTAACGATGCCTACCGCACATAGAACATAAAAAAATAGTATGACAGGAACATAAGTAAATATCACAGGCAATCATATTAACTGTGACATGGTGATCTCCATCTCCACGGTTCCTGTCCTTCGGGTCATCACGCTTCATGCCTCCATTATCTTGTATCAGTCTATTACATCTAATAGCACTATACAAATTATATGATAAGAAGCAACACATGTCGACACGCAGATCGTACAACAATAGAATAGCCTTGGGCTGCAATTAACCATGACACGAAGGCCATGAAAATTACATGCGTGCATCATATACATCACAAGGCCATACCAATCACAACATTCTCTGTAAAAATGAGTTAAGCATAGAATCTATGCGTGACTAAAAAGTGGATCCAGAACTTCTAGCTCAAGGCCCGGAACTTCTGAAATCACCTTTCTGTATCGAATTTATTTTGGCCCGGAATTTCCGGGTCAAACCCGGAACTTCCAAAAATAACCTTCTGTACGAAAATTATTTCGGCCCAGAACTTCTGAGTCAAACCCGGAACTTCCAAAAATCTGACGCAAGAACGATAGATCTAATCTATTTCCAACACATCCCTATATGTGCATGATCTAGATCGAACACTACGCACGTAAGCTCTGATACCACTATTGGGTAACGGGGAAGGCTACGCTAGCATAAAACACTACCCCGTTCAATCCAGGAACCATATGAGTAATGGTATCATGGATCATTACCTCTAGCCACGAGACGCGCTAGGGCAGCGGAAGAAGAGTTGAGGAAGCACGTCCTCGATCAACTCCGCCTAGCTCCGTCCAATCGTTGGTGGTGAAGATGATGCAGCCTTATAATCCTCACGTTGAGATGATCAGTGCCACAATTGCAGCGGTGCCTCTATGGTATCCACATGTACAGGGATGGGATCACCTCACACCGGTATGCTAGTACCACGCGTGAGGTTAGGGGAGATGCGGCCACAGCAGGTGAGGCCAAGAGAGAGGTGGCGGCTAGGGTTAGGGTAGGGGTGAAAGCAACAGCTTATTTCCTCTAGCCTCTCCTCTTCTTATATAGAGTCCTCTGATGGCTCTTTAATCAACATTAAAGCCCGCCAGATCTAATCTGCATGTTCGGCCCGGAACTTCTGAAAATAACATTCTGTATCGAATTTATTTTGACCCAGAAGTTCTGGTCCAACCGGAGCTTCTGAACTCGAAACTCCTGGTCCAACCGGAACTTCTGAAAATAACATTCTGTATCGAATTTATTTTGGCCCAGAAATTCCGACCGAAGCTCAGAATTTTGATTCGTCTAGAATTCGCCTCTAGAGCAGGCCCGGAAGTTCCGGTCTAACCAGAACTTCCGGTTCCTCCAAAACTCACCACCAGGGCGGGCCTAGAAGTTCCGGTCCAACCAGAACTTCTGGTTCCTCTAGAATTTGTCTCTAGGGCATATTACCATCCGTATAGTAGTAATTTGAGGGACATCATGTGTATCCATTTGAGTGTGTCCTCATCAAGTATCTCTCATCTCGTCTAGAGGCCTCGAAAAAAATATGAAAATGCTTGTGATCGAGCGTCCGATGCAAGCGATCGTGCCGGACACCCACACAGCCCAGTGATGCCCGTACAACCTAGCGAATCGGCCTAGTTTCAATAATTCAGCCCAAATAAAATTTATTTAATTTGATAATTTAATCAACATCAAATTAATTAAATAATATGGAATATATTTTCTTTGTTAAATAGACAGTTTAAGAATAAGGTTTTTACCCTTTTTATTTTGAATGTTTCACCTGTTGTAGATGAATGTTTTATGCTTATAGTAGTTGAAACTCAATGTTTCATATGTGAGAGCAAAATATTTCACCCTTCTATTTCAAATATTTTTTACCCTTTTTATTTTGAATGTTTTACCTATTAGAGATGACTGTTTTATGCTATGTTTTATCTGTTAAAAATGAATGTTTCAACTGTTGAAGATAAATATTTCACCTATTGATGACGATTTTTTCACTAAGCCTCCAATAATTGGTGAAATATCATATGTCCAAACGATAGGTTTGTCCACAAAAATAATAGAACGAGAATTATGCTTCCTTAGACCCCAAGTAACCGGAGATGTCTAGTGAAAATAAGGCAAGATGACTTATCATACATATTTAATCACAAAAGTTGCCCCATAGAAAGAAGAGGAGCCAGTTAACACCTAACAATAGTATATAACCTAAAAAATCGGCATGTTGTTGACACTGGAAATTGGACCGACACACCATGAGGATGTCAGGCCAAGAGGCTAGGCCGATTGGCCGCCGAAAGGAGCTGAATGGGTGAAACAGAGCTCACACGATGTGGGCCCAGGCTTTGTAGTGTTTTTATCTTTAATTAGGAGATAATAAAGTTAGTTTATATTGTATGTCAAACATAGATTACATGTTTCCCCAGCTATAAATAGCTAGGCTCGGGGCTATTGTAAAATGTTCACACAACCAATCAATCAACCATCGGCGCATCACCAACTTTTAGGCATGTAGCATTATGGCAAGTATTCATTGAAATCAGGCTGCATTGGTTAGGTCCGATCTCTGATCATGCCAAGGATAGCCTTCTAGGTAAACTGATTAATCTATTCATGTCTTTCTCGATTAGGTCCGATATTGTGATTAGATTGAGTAGGTTTGCCAGTTATCAGTGAAAGTCATTGTTTCTTCTTCGTTACAATATGTTTTATTGCTCGAATCAATGTGTTTGCCAATCATGCCGGTTTCGTAGATTACTTTAGACCGGATCATGTGCCGATTGTCAATATGATGTTGTCTCGGTTGAGTCCGATCCATGGTATTGACGAAGATGTGTACGAGATGACTTGATCTAATCTACTAGCCTGACATACATCGGAGCTCTAGCCAATGGACTATCTATTATCTTGTCAATCAGTTCTATTCTTTTAATAGTAGTTTAATAGTAGTCTAGGTATGATATCTCTGCGCTGCATCGGTTAAGTTCGATCTGTGAAGATTAATATGCCCAAACAATGTCTTAGGCTGATTGTTAGACTTTGCTGACATGAATAGATGATATCGATCAACCGTCATATGATTATCCACATTTTACGTAATGCATCATAGCTATTACGTGTGCTATCGGAGCCGATGCCGATGGGCCATTGCCGATAGCGTTAGAACAACTCACGTTTGTTTCCTTATCAATTGCAGGGTCAAATTGACTGGCATGCTCTGTACACCACCGAGTTATTAAGATCTGCAATAGAGCTAAGCAGACTCTCCTAGGCCTTCGAGTGTGAAGGTGCAAAGATACATGCGATCTTTGTGTCAACACATGCCAATGTAAATCTTCTTATGAACAAAAAATCTAGCGATAAAGTGTGCATCAAAATAACAACTGGTACATTGAAGGGTCTTGCTCTCGTGATGAAAAATAATGGTGAACAAGATGATGAAGCACCAGAATATGTAACCCATGGTGAAATAACTAGAAGTTATAGAAATTCAGATGAATGCTGTGATATAACAACTGTCAAATATCTATACTTACTATTTATTGTTGCCATAACCATAAATCTTAACCCTGACCTGTATTGCTCATTGAATACATGATGAGGTCAGATTAAGAAGATTATAAGACAGAAATAACAATTGAATTGTCTGGACAAACTAGATGTATTTTGCACATGAATACTATGTATCTCCCCATGTCTACTATGAAGGACATATATGAGTATTAGTTTAAAAAGAAAAAGAGTAAGAAAAACATGACTTGTTGTACAAAGTATTTAATCAACTACCAGAGTTGATTGTGAAATATATTCCTCAATCATGAGCTAAATTACCTTTAGAAATATAATCTCAATGGTAGTCAACTAGTGATTAAAAATTGAAATCATCTAGGAGTTGAAAGAATCATCATGAAGTTGAAAAAACAACTTAAAGTCGAATTGTGTCGAGTAATGAAATTAATTAATGTTTTTAATGCCTTAGAAGCTTCGATCAGATTTTTGTATGAAGGTACATGAAGTACCAAGTCCTACACCAAGGTATAAAGAATATAAATAGACTGATAATATATATTATATTTCTCGAATTAAATTTCTCTGAAAGAAATACTAAATGAATATTGAAAATTCTTGAATGGATTATGAATGTGGTCTGAATACCATAATAAAATTGAGAATGCAAACTCGTTTTTTAAATTTGAGTTTGCAATGAATTACTTGGATAGAAACAAGTTTTGCTTAGGCTTATAGCTAAAACATGTGCCTAATGGGATCTTAGTAAATCAGTCCACCTACACTCAGAAAATGTTCAAAATGTTTGACTTTAAAAAGTCATTTCTTTCCAAAACTAGGGATGAAAGCGTAGCGGATATATCCGCTCCAATGCGCTCTGAATCCGGTCAGATAGAGGATATGGTAACAATTTTTTGAAATCCGGTGGATCTAGATTTTTTGATGTAGATGTGGATACGAATACGATATTGGTAAAATATGATGGATTCAAATTATCCGATATTTGGTGCGGATTATCCAAAACGGTGAAAATCGGATAATCAAAAAAATTATAGGTCAAGTCACCACTCATTTAGTTTACTTGGGCCGACCCAATGCGTTTTTGTACGCTCGCTAGAGAAAATACTGAAAACCCTAGAATCCCTAATCCATTTTCCATCGCGTGATATGTGATTCCTTCTCTGCCTCTTTGCCTCTTTGGCTCATTCTTATTCTCGATCCACAGTAGCGGTGGCAATCGGGTACCATGGGTACGGGTAGTACATATCTATATCCATACCCATGGTAGGCGGTCTCAAAGTCAGCCTAGTAATTCTTCTTGTCCTAAAAATATTGGTACAAATATGTCCAATTGTTGTGTTAATTGGTGTATTTTGTTAGGACACCGGCGCTGGTGCCCGATGGAGATGACACTGCGCCCGTGGGAGCGATCGGCGATGCCAGCGTGGCGGTGGCTGGTGACTCTAGAGCGGTCGGTGACATCAGCCAGTCGGTGGTTGGTGACTCTGGCGTGGGGGCGATGGTCAGCGACACCAGCAGGGCTATGGTCGGTGACGTTGGTGGGGTGGCGATCGATTCCGTCGATATGGATATGGCTGTTCCTCCGGCATCGACCCTGGTCAACACAGCGATGGAGGTGGTGCTACCGACCACTGCCATGGTGATCTACACCAACGTGGTTGTCCCGACTGTGAACGTGGCTGCCCCGACCGCTGACGTGGCCACATCGGGGCCACCTGGTTCGCTGACTGCACCTACGTCGGTGACTATTCCTCCAGCAGGTGCTCAGCAGACTGCTGAGCCCGTAGTGGAGGAGGCGACTGATATGCCCCCTTCATCGGCTGAACCGATGGAGGCAGGAGATATGGGGAGTCCTCCCATCGCGGATGATGTCCAGTGGGAGGTGGAGGAATACCGTGATGCACTGAGCTGACTCGATCGTGCTACCTACGTAAGTTGTCTAGACCCCTTCTTCTTAGTGTTATTTAGTACTTGCAGCTGACCTTATTTTTGCTACAGCGAGTACTGAACCGTCTGGTCGGGCGTACGGATATGTCATGCCCCACCGATAGCATGGACTTAGTGGCTCTTAATGCCCAAGTCCAACAATTGATGGCTCAGCTGGCCGAGTCCGAGATCTCTCGGAAGGCGGCAGAGAATGAAGTCGAAGTCCTCCGCACTCAACTGGATATCTAAGCTTTTGGTAATTATCATGTAACCTCTTTGTGCTTTTAGTGTAATTTAGATGTGATCTGTCTAATTAACTTGGTAAATAGATCGCCAAACCATGGAGGCGCAGCTAGAGACGATAACTGCTCTGGCGGAGAAGTCGGCGGAGTTGGCATTCGCCGAGGCTAGCGAGGCCAAGGAGAGCATGGCGAAGGCTAAAGCCGAGGCCGCCTCCACCATAAAGAAAGCTGCTAAAGCCGAGGCTACCATTGTTGTGGCGAGGAAGAAGACAGATGAAGTAGTCTGTAAGTACAAAAGTATGGCCAACTGGTGCTTGCTTTAGTCTTCATGTTGAAGTTTGTATTTTTAAACCCTTGTTGTGTTTGTAGAACTACACCGGCGTGTAAACGCCCAGTTTGCGGATTTGGAGGCTCGCCTGAGCAGTGTTCAGGGAGACTTCAACAACTGTCGGGCCGGTGCAGAGGTACTTGTGAAGATGATCGACAACGAGCCATCTAGCGCTGACTCAGCAGCTTCGTGGAGTGTCCACGCGCCTCCGAAGCCAGGTTCAGGAGTGGATGCTGTCAGCGGCAACACATGCTCTCGGGGTTGTCTGAGCGCTATACCTATATACTGATGGAATTGTGCCTAAGAAAATTCTGAGGAACCAGAAGTTTCGGCTGTAGCCGGAAGTTCTAGGTTCGGGAGCATCCGGAAGTTCTGGTAGGACCAGAAGTTTTGGGTCAGTCCCAGTGTTCAATTTTCTGGATGAACCAGAAGTTCCGGTTGGAGCCAGAAGTTCCGGGTTCTGGATGAATCGGAAGTTCTGGGTTGAGAATTAATTCGATACAGAAGGTCTATTTCGGAAGTTCCGGATGGGATCCGGAAGTTCCGGACCACGTGAACAGATTAGATCTATTGGGCTTTAATGTAGATTAAAGGCCCACATTGATGCACTATATAAAGAGGGGTGGGGCTAGCACGTGAAGGCTGCTATTCATGGTCACTTCCCCCTAACCCTAGCCGCCACCTCTCCTCTCTCCACGATCACAAGTGTTGTGATTGATCTTCTAGATCTCGCGAGCGGTGCTAGCACACCGGCACGAGGTGATCCCGTCCCTGTACGTGTGGATACCGTAGAGGCACCGTTGCTGCATCGGTGCTCATCTTCTTCCTGCGGAGTTTGTCGGATCGTCAGATCGTGTTGTCTTCATCGCCGGATCACGACGAACGAACAAAGCCGGGAGAAGAGTTGCTCGAGACCGCGCTACTTCAACTCTACTTCCGCTGCCCGAGCGCGTCTCGTGGTTCAAGGTAACGATCCATGATCCCATTACACGCATGGTTCCTGGGCTAACGGGGTAAATTTTTTAAAATTAAATGCAAGCGTAGCCTCCCCATAACCCAACAGTGGTATCAGAGCCTACGTGCGTAGTGTTCGATCTAGATCGATCACATATGGTGATATGTGATGGAAATAGATTGGATCTATTGTTTTTGTCGTCGAATTTTTGGAAGTTCCGATTAGACCGGAAGTTCCGGGCCGAAATAATTTTTGATACAGAATGTTATTTTCGGAAGTTTTGGGTATGACTCGGAAGTTCCGGGTCCAGAAGTTTCGGACAGAAATAAATTCCATACAGAAGGTTATTTTCGGAAGTTCGGGGTGTAGCCGGAAGTTCCAGGACAAAAATAAATTCGAGTCAGAAGGTTGATTTCGGAAGTTCTGGCCCTGAGTCAGAAGTTCCGGTCCCTTCGACCGGAAGTTTCGGCTGAGCCGGATGTTTCGGGTCTGTTTTTAGTTGCGCATAGTCTCCGCCTAACTTGTTTTTGCAGAGAATGTTGTGACTGGTATGGCCTTGCAAAGTATATGATACGAGCTTGTAATAATATGGCCTGCGTGTCATGGTTGATTGCAGCCCAAGGCTGTTTAAATGTTGTACGACCTACGCGTCGTCATGTGATGCTTCAACTCATGTAATTAGTATAGCGCTATTAGTTGTAATAGGCTGATACAGGTTCATGGAGGTCTGAAGCGGTATGACTCGACGGACAGGAACCATGGAGATGGAGATCACCATGTGAAGGGGCCGTACTCAGTCACAGTCAATATAATTGCCTGCGATGTTTACTTAAGTTCCTGTCATACTATTCTTTCATGTTGCGTGTGCGGTAGGCACCGTTACCCTGATAGAATAGTTTCCCTCAGAAAATTAAGTATTGATGCTCTTTCCAATAGCTGCACCTACTAAGGTTGTGATTACTATATGGTGGGTCTGCCAAAGCAGGGTGCCATCTTTTATCTCAACCAGTTAGGGTGGTGTCGGACACCACATGCATAGTATTGGATGACTTAACAAAGCTATCAAAATGGTTTTGGGCTTTAGGGCATGGAGTTGAGTGTCGGACATTGGATGTCGCCTCAACGAACAAGAGTCGCATATGATGTGATTAGCAAAGTGCTGCTTACCTATGTCACTAATCTTCTAGCAGTGACGCCAAAGCTCACTAGGAGTTAGTCGACTATGGATCTTGTCCCACAATATATCGTTAGAGGGAAAGCGATCATTTTTCATATTGTGGTATATCTTTTATTTGATAGAAGATCAACATAGCATAGTGCTGAACCTTGTATTTTGTTGTAGATCATGACACCTACTGCGAAGAACACTTCAGTTTTTAACCTGCGACCCATTCTTGAAAGAGAAAAATTGTCTGGAACAAATTTTATAGACTGGTA
>KE372721.1:308413-347779 GCA_000418225.1 Zizania latifolia | reverse complement strand
AGCCCCGCGGTCGGACCCCCGTGTACCTGAGTCGCACCGATCAGCACCACACCGGATCAACCCTCGCCGCTTCAGCTTCACGCACCCGGATTGGACCGGACGCCTCCGCGACCCCTCTGCCCGGCCGACGCCCGTCCGTGTACCTGAGTCACACGACAGCTCCGTCATGGTCGAGTCTTCTCATACTCTTCTTCTCATCCTCGTCCTCTTCATCACATCATCCTTAATCCATCGTCTTCTCTTCATCTCCCCGTTGACAAGCACTCATCACCTCATGGTGGCTACCATGACTCCTCAACGTGGTTGTCGAGGGCTCGACGGGGTGCACCGCACGCGGTGGCTGGTACGGGCTTAGCGAAGGCACGTGGTGGCTGGCAGGGGTGCTCGGTGGCTGTTGATGGGGAAGAATGAGGCGGCTGGGAGGGGAGAAGGGAGAGGCGGCTATGAGGGGTAGAAGGGAGTCGACAGGGAGATTGAGAGGGGCAGCAGGAAAGGGGAGAGGCGGCTAGGGCCTGGGAGGGTGGAGACTGGGGGGAGCTAGGGTTTTTTGGATTGGTTTATATGTGAGATTATTTCTGATATGCCACGAAAATTCACCTGGTTCCATATATGCCATTAGCTGTCTCACTGACAGGTGGGTCTCGGGACAACATATCAGCGAGACAACCAGTGGCATATATAGAACCAAGTGAACTTTCAGTGGCAAATATGAAACTTTCTCTTTATATATTCGGGTAAACGGGTGAAACGAGTATGGGTAGGTAATATCCATACCCGTACCCGTTTACCCGTCGAGTATAAAATTTGACCCAATATCATATCCGCGGGTATAAAATTAGGAACAAACTCAACTCTGATAGGGTTTTAACCCACGGGTAAACGGGTAATCGGGTATAATTGCCATCCCTAATCCATAGTCTCCTAACTCCAGCGGCTGTGGCGACGTCTCCTAGTAGTAGCAATCAGATCTATTGTAGTTGTATTCCTCGACGGCAGCGGCGATGGTGTCCTCCTAGAGTCCTGGTGCATTGGTTTTGGTGGTGCCTGCAAGGCTGCGGGTAGGGAGGGGCACGTGAAAGCAGAGCCGATTGAGCAAGCCTGCAAGTAAATCAAATAAGGGCAACCTACTTTTCTGATTCTTTGTGGGAATGCATGAGATGTTTTACGTGTTTTCTGCATGAAAATAATCTTGTTGGATAGCTGCACCCATTAGAGCTTAACATTATTCAAGCCCATTGGCATCTAGATCATTTGATTGGTCAGCTTTTGAATAAATCAAATACTGGTGTATAGAATTGTGGAAAGCATATGTTTTTTTCTAGATGTAAGGTTTCCTGAGCTTATGTTATAGATAGACAACTTATAAGAAAATTCTATAGGTTACTGTAATTATTGCTGAAGATGGATGTTAAAACATGGGGTGAGTAGTAAGCTCACTGCATGAGATGTTTCCATCAAGCACCTCGTTTACCATGGAGTCTAATTCCATGATTCCATCAGACTCTCATGTGACTAGAGCTAGCAAATTCTGGGACAACATTTTCCCTAGAAATATTTGTTAGCATTATGACCTAGAGTCAACATGGAGATATTGTACGAGGCATACTATGTTTATGAAATATTGTTATGTTTCTTGAAATAGAAGTTATCATTATGGATCAACTTATTCGTGAGACTCGTAATACAACTATTTCTAAATGACCCCTGATCGATTTTAAGTCATATATAGAACAGATATGATTAAGATCGGCATGTGTATTGATTGATGATCATGTCTCATGGATCATGGGTATAAAGATACTAAATCAATATCATGAATATGCATTGAACAACATATGTTAGATAGATCCACTATGAGACACTGTTGAAATTTGATGTGTCATCAATACGTCTCAGTAGTGCTTATGTAAATTCCTTAGACTTGAGATCACTATGGTTCCCAACATGTATAGTAGCTTACTTTAGGACTACTAAACCCTATTCTATAACTAGGTAGTTATAAAAATAGTCATCGGGTCTACTATGAAACATGTGGAGGGATGTGAGTGATCAAGATGGAATTTGCCCCTCCTTATGGGAGAGATATCTCTAGGCCCTCGATGTAATGGATTATGAAAGTTCATAGCTATGCTGATGTGATTAAGGAGTTAATCACATATTATAATTTAATACGAAGAACGAGAGAGAGATTGAGCTATTGATAGGATGACACAAGTCTCACCTTGTGCTCAATCCATATCATGAGGCAAAGGGATTTATACATGATAATATTATAAGGTTCAGCCGATATGATCTTTACGTATACCTAGGTTAATATGCTTTGCTAGAGGCCGTTGTTAATGGAGTATTGCACAGGAGTTTCTATACATTAACCAAGCTATACGTGAACCTACAGGGTCGCCCACTTAACGGGATAGAACACTAGATTCGAATAGGATTAGAATCAGGCTTAATTTGGATAGAGATCCAAACAGTTTGGATAGAGATCCAAACAGATCGGATAGGGATCCGAGTAGAGTCCTGGTTAGGCTCAGAAGGGCCCAAACTAGGACGTCTATATATATGAGGGTGCAGGGTGCAGGGAAACAATACAGTGCTCTATGCCTTCGTGCGTGCTAATCTGTTAGCCACCACGAAACCCTAGCCATCGCCCCTCTTGAGCCTAACCACCACGCCGACCGCCCGAGTGCTAGTACACTACTAGACGGCGTTTCACCCCTGAATGTGTGGATACTAGTAGAGGCGTTGCTCTACTGCTTCACTGATTGGCATCGACATCGATATCGGTGTTGCTAATCAGATCAGCAACATCATTGACTTGAAGGACGGGTGATCGAACGAGGACTCCCAACCACGTTGATCAGCTTCCTGACCACATCAGCACACACGTGTTGGATTGGCTCGCTACTCTAACACTTCTTCTGCTGCTTTGCATGCTAGAGGTAACGATCTATGGTCCCTCTCTAGTAAGATATCCTATATACATAGTAAAATATTTTGTTTTCACCTAGCGTAGCCTCCACGTTCCACAACAATATTGCTGCAAGAGTCATATATTTCTAAAGTTTTCACTCACTCTGAATGTCTTACGACATGTGGAGACCAAATTATAACCATCATTACTGGATTGTTTTGTTGTAGCATTACCCAGTCGTCGTGATATTGCTTCCTATAGTTACAGAAGAATTTTTTATTGCACGGTACATATATGTATTGTTGTATTATCCAACAATTTTAATCCATTTCCGACATGAGTATGTCCCGAGTTTGCACTAATTCTGACATTAGAAATATTTCGTTCTGTATCCGCATCCGTTTAACATCTGCACTAAATCTGAATTCACGGTATGGTATGACTAGTATCCATCTGAATCTAATCCATTTTCACCCCTATCCAAAACCCCTATGGCCAAAAGACCATAGCAAGTATAGAAGAATTCATATTAACCTAGAGAAGAGAGAGAGAAAGTATTGGAGCTTGAATTCCCATAAAATACAGTGCATATCCCACCAAACGATATTTGAAGGGCATCAAGAACATTCTACGCTACTTGTATGGAAGAAAGTATTTGGGTCTACTCTATAGAAAGAATTAGGACCTGAGTTAGGTTGGATATGCAAAAGTTGGGTATTTGTCAGACCCACATATTAGCAAATCCTAGACTGGTTATGTTTTCTTATGTGGTAGAATTGTAATATTCTAGAAACTGTCTAAGCAAAGTTATGTATTGATTTTGACAAACCACTAGAAAAAATAGCTCTATATGAAGCCTCATAGAAATATGCATGGCTTAGAAAAAAATGGTTCACCATATTCATCAGACATGTGGTTTAAATCATATCAACATCCTCATCATTATTCATAAAGATAATGTAACTTATATTGCACAAGTGTAGTCGGGATATGTAAAGAACAACTTAACCTTAAATTATTTTATGCTCATGAATTACATAAAATGAATGAAATAAAGATGATGTACACCAAGTTATGTGAAAATCTTGTAAATTTATTTACTAAATCCTTTCCAATAGCTAGCTTTAAAAGATGTTTTTAGAATCGAGGTGGTTAGATTTAAAGACTTGCACATTTTAGAGAGAGAAACTTTACCTAGTACTGACATGAAGAATTGAATCTTAATCTAAAAAGACTATATATCTAAATTGATCTTAAAGTATCATATGAAACATTTAGGTGAATTATACCCATTTTTCCTTAAGTGAGTTTTCCTGAAGTTTCTTATATTAAGGTTTTTAATTAGATAATGTATGCAACCAAGACACATGTTATGTACTCTTTCTTCTAATTTTTGCTACTGTTTTTTTAAAAAGTTTTGATGAGACATATGCATGTCGTGAGAAGTGTCTAAGGGAAAGTGTTAGGAAACTCAGATTTCCATATATTTGGAACCCGGTGACATGTATGGAAACCCAAAAATATATAGAATTTAGTGGGCACATCTCGATCTCAGCTTTTATTCCATAAAGAATTGTTTCCTTCTATAAAAGATTACTTCTTTCTGAAGAGGATTGTTTCCTTTGAGATCGTGTTTTTCTTTTAGGGGTTTGCCTATAAATAGAGCAGTACGACTTTTCTCTACACCTTGTATCCTTTGTGTTCTTGTGTTATTATTTATAGTAAGGAACTCTAAACTACACCCGATAGCAGATGTTTTCTAATAGCTATCTTTTAGACCCTTGTTTTTATAATTGTTTTTTTTGAATAGACAACTTTTTTGTGAGAAAGGTTGGGCTGGCGCTGGAGGCCCATATAACTAACAAGTATCTTGTCCTGGCCCATTAAAGAAAAGATACTAATGTAAAAGCCCAACAACTAAATCACACCGCCAATAGGCCTTGGTCCCTTTCCAAAAGAAACAAAAGATGCCTACAGGATTGATCACTTCAAACGGAGCCCTCTCTAGTCTCAAAAAAGCTCTACATCAAAAGTTATACACATTCTTTTACTATATCTTGAGTCTTTGGGTCGTCATCCAATATATTTATTCACATGGCTAGACCCTAGCCATTTGGTCCATCCTATCGGACATCTATTAGCCTTGGCTACGGGCCTTCACTACGATCAATGGTCTTCACTATTTTGTATAGTCTCTACCATCGTTGATGGTCTTCACCATCATCGCTGATCTTCGCCCATATCGAAGAGGTCTATAACGTATCTCTAACAAACTTCAAACTGATGAATATAAATTAAAAGGACTAAAAAAGATTCAAATTTTTATAAAAACTAAAATTTGCAAGCTATTTGTTTGGACCGTAGTTGATAACATCAAATGGATGCGCTGTTGCTGTCAGCGAAGAGCTTAAGCTATCTTAGCTGTTTGTCTGCACAATCCTCTCTGAGGATGAGAAGGCGCTGCCCTGTAATCTACATCTGAGCTCCCATTGGTGCAGACCCACCTGGCTCAAGATCACAACACACGCTGCTGCCCAAGAAAAAAAACGTTTTTTTTCATCACAACGAAACGGCGGGCAGAAAGGAACAGGAAACGGAAAACGTCAGGATAGAATGATCCAGAGGAGCTGGATTGGTAGAGAACCCAAGCTCTCATCCAAATCCCACGGTTGCTTTCTGCTGCTTTGGATGTTGGGACATCTCCCTTTCAAATTATGCCCTCGGCTAGCTGCAAGCAGAGCATGCACACGTCGTTTGCAAATTATTCCGAGATACTACTGTTTTGAAAGAGATTCTACTTACATTTATCAAGAGGAATCATATGCCTGTGCGTGTTTGTTTGAGAAGAGCTAGGATAGGTTCAGCTCATGCTGCGATTTGTATGGAAAGACTATTAGAGGAAGATCATGAACCGTCCCGATTTGTATCCGATCATGTCCACTTTAGATCAATTTTATATTGCAATTTACTAGCAATAAAATGAATTCTAACCCTTCATCTTTCTCCATCTGAGGTTAAAAATAATTTTTAATGTTATCTTAATTAGTATCAATATAATTTAGAAAAAAAATAAAATCATTAAAAATGAGTGATACGAAGATGTCAATTGGTTGTCAAAAGAGATATATGCAAATTCTCTAATGACAATTATACCCAAAATATGAGAAATTAAAGTATTAATTTATCATTCGAAATCACCGGCTAAGATTGATTCTACAAGTAGTATAATACTAAATATACACTGTAACAGTGCTCTATCATTATTAGATTGTATTTACATACCGTTGCGGTATACAACAATAAGTATTAATGACAGATATGATTACCGGTGTATTTTTTGAGAAAAAACATACTACAATGTCCCTTGAGTCTATTTATACCCATATGGTTGTAAGTTTACAATTTTTCTCTGCTCACCACGTAATACAAGTAGTTATAATGTACACAAGTCCCTTTACAATATATTAGACCATTATGTTGTTATCCAATGGGTCTATATACCCTAATAGACTCTATCTACATGAGTCATTTTATTCAGTCTCTATTGACATTCACTACTGATAATCTTAGGTATTATCGGTAGCCTTTTCACTGCAAATGGTCTTCACCATCATTGACAGCTTTCACCACTGTTGATGATCTCCGCTATCGTTGGTGCTCTTCACCCATAATATCAATTGAAGGGATACATAATCTACCTTTAACATCTACAAAAGAGGCCTCAAGCAATAGTAGCATCTGTTTTTCTACATAAACATGTATAATCATGAGCGTGATGACATGTTTTATGCATTTAAAGTACAACCATCGAGGATGCTATTGGTGTGTTGCGATATATTATATGAATATATGATGAAGTATACTGAATTGAAGAGGAGGAATCATTTCTGGACTTTTCCCCTAATAAAGAATTTCATGCGTGTCGAAATATCAGTGGTGTTCACCCAAATATTTGGCATGGTATCCATCAAGCACCAAAACTCATCATTTTCATGCAACTATTGCTCAACTATATATAATGGTCCTTCCGTCTCACAAAAGCTTCACTTTTAAGATTACATTGATTAATTAAGAATACTAATATACACTTTTATATTCTACTGGTACCAACTAACCAGTAGAATGGTGCTCAAGAATGCAGCATTGCAGCAGCAGAGAAATGGGAGAGTGATGTATCCATTCCTGCAATCCAAGTTGCCAATTCCGAGGGCCGACATATATCCCACTCCAAGGAGATCCGACAACGATGCCGAGCGCTGCTGCCTTCCCCTCTGCCCTCCACCCGCATCGGAGCTGCAGAAATCGCGACTCCGCACCCCGTCTCCTCCGTTATTTTTCCCGGCAAGAATCCAACTGAAACAGCCCACGGGCTTTGTTGTCTCTGCGAAACGCAAGTACACTTCGCGGGACAGGCTCGCAGGGCGCAGGACGAAGCAGCTGGTTTATATACTTGCCTCTGCCGGCTGCTGCGTCTAAAGCTGCCGCGCTGCGCTGGGAAGCGAGGCAGAGGGGGAGCCGGTGGTGGTGGAGGAGACTTTGCAGGCTTGCTCTGGGTAAGTGAGCGAGTACTGTTCACTGTTCACTTTGTTCAGGAGAGAGGTCAACAATAGCTGTTACTTGCTTGTGCAGAGAAGGATTCGATTTCGATTTCCTTTTGTTTTTACCTTTTGCAGCTGATGATGTGGGCTATGGATTTGTAGGTTTGGAGCTAGAAGAAGAGGGGTAGCTCCGTAGCTCCTTTTCTGCTGCAGGTTTGTTGCATCACTTTGTGGCTTATCTTGTGTTGGTTTTGCTTCTGTTTTGGGGGTCCTTCTTCCATGTCGAAGTTTGTCTCCTTGTTCTGTTTATGCTTGGTGGCAGTCTTGCTGTTCTTGTTTCTTTCAAGCAACTTGTGCAGTCGATGCTTCGTCTTGCAATTTCTTCTTTTTTTCTTTTTTGAGTTTTTTTCTCTGTGTTTCATGCAGCTCGTGAATTTCTCGAGGCACAAGAATCGTGGCATGGACGGCAATGCGAGATCGGCGGCGAATCAGACGAAGCACGTCGTGTAAAGATTTCCTCAGAAACCAAGAAAGGATTCGTTTTTGTTGTTGCCCAATGGTGGTACTGATTTCTGTGCACGCTCCAATGGCAATCGCAGCACGGACAACGAGCTCGTGGAGCTGCTATGGCACAACGGGGGCGTCGTCGCGCAGCCGCAGGCGCACCCGAGGGTCTCCTCCGGCGGCCGCGGCCAGAGCACCAGCGGGCTCACCGGGGAAGAGACCGCCGCGTGGTTCCCGGACACCCTGGACGACGCGCTGGAGGAGGACCTGTACACGCAGCTTTGGCGCAGCGTCGCCGGAGGCGCCCCCACCCCGGACGGCGACGCGCTCCCCGGGCCGAGCTCTCACCCTCCGCCGGACCTTCCGCACCCGACGAGGCCGCCGATGAAGAGCGGCATCGGGTCGAGCTGGACTGGCGACATTTGTTCAACCTTCTGCGGCAGCAACCATGTCCCGGAGACGCCGGCGGAACGCCGGGAGGCCGGCGCGGCATTGCCGCCGGAGCGGCCCCGCGTGGCGAGCACTCACGACGGCGCCGGCACGTCGTCGTCGGGCGGGTCAGGGAGCAACTTCGGCGGGTCCGGCTTGCCGAGCGAGAGCGCCAATGTCAACAAGAGGAAAGGGAGGGGTAGAGAAGATTCAGACAGTCGCAGTGAGGTGTTTCTTGGTCTAGCTAGCTTGTTCATCTTGTTTGGCTGTAGCTTGTACTAACTTGTAATGGATGGTAGCTATGGTTGAGTTGATTACTTGAATAGAACTGATGAGCAAATTGCAGGATGCTGAATGTGAGGCAACTGAAGAGACCAAATCGTTGTCGCGGCGATATGGGTCAAAGAGGAGGAGTCGTGCAGCTGAAGTTCATAACCTGTCAGAGAGGGTGAGATCAAAATTCAGCTACCGATCGTAAAGGAAAAAAATACTAGTAGTGATCCTGAAAAAATGCTACTGATGTAGAAAAGAAGGGATAGGATCAACGAAAAGATGCGTGCATTGCAAGAACTCATACCCCATTGCAACAAGGTAAGATTAAACATTATTATGCATCTTTTCTGATCAGGTGTAAGTCCCTGGATTGATACAGCTATGTTGGTGAGTGGTGGCATATCTTGATTTATCCTTTCTTGATATGATTCTCTTTTTATTCCAACTTTTTTGGGTTTACTAACTGCAGTTATATTTTTTAGACCGACAAGGCATCTATATTAGATGAGGCAATCGAGTATTTGAAGTCTCTACAAATGCAAGTTCAGGTTCGACTTACTGTTTCTTCTCTCTGAAATTAAGTTGTGCTACATGAGGTCAATTACTGGTAACAATCGAGATTGTTTATCTCCCTCAGATCATGTGGATGACTACCGGGATGGCGCCAATGATGTTTTCTGGTGCTCACCAGTTCATGCCACCGATGGCTGTGGGCATGAATTCCACATGCATGCCTGTGGCACAAGGCCTAAGTCAGATGTCAAGATTGCCATACATGAACCATTCCCTGCCAAATCACATCCCTGTAAATTCATCTCCTGCTATGAACCCACTTAATGTTGCAAACCAGATGCAAAACATTCATCTGAGAGAGGCAAGCAATCACTTCCTTCACCCAGATGGCTGGCAAACAGCGGTACCTCAGGTAAAAAACAAACCCAGTATGACTGACAATGGAAATTTTCAGCCTTCTTTGATTTGTAATTTGTTTACCTAGTTTATGAATCAACCATTTGCAGTTATCAGGACCATATGCCTCTGGACCTCAGGTAGCACAGCAAAACCAGGCACCAGAAGTGCCAACTAGTACCGTTCTGCCAAATTCTGGGGCCAAACAACCACCTACCTCTGATGGAATTTAGAATGACCAGAAACTTGTAAGCACTCTCACTAATCAGTACATCTGTCTGTTTTTTCAAATGATGTTGAGATAACTCGAGATGCATATCACTGCATATATGTTTTTATCAATATTGATCAATATTTCTGTATTGAGCATTATCAGCAGTTCGTGCAGTCACTCTTTGACAGCTTAAGCTTTTGGAGTAACTAGGTAACACAAGGGACTGGCTAACCCTTCTCATCTGTTATCTGTTTATGAAACTCAATATGCATAACATGCAATGGTTTCATTGTTGAAGAATGACTGGATGAGTAGTACATGAAGCCATCTTCGTTCAGCTTAAGCTTTCACAGTAACCTGTTAGTTCGTGAAGCTAACCAGTTGTTTTCATCTGACCTGTCATCTGATGGACTAGTTGTTAGTTCCGATCTTTTCGGTTTTGACATCTTCTAACACTGTCCATGAGTTAACGGTTGTACGTCCATTTCGGTGTTTCACTGTTACATCCAATAGATCATGATGTACATGATAGCAAAGAGGTGGATAACTTCAGAAATAAATTTTCTCATCTTTATTTTTTATATATTACAGGATAAGGAATGCAATGTCGACTTGCGCAAGGGTCGTCTTTCTGGAGATATATGAAATCTGACATGATGATCAGATAGCATCCATATGGCTGTTATGTATCTCGATCAATATCTGTCTGACATAAATGCTACAAGTATCTGTAAATGTAGATAGCATTTCCCCCTTCCTTAAGATGCTAATTCCCATTGTATGTACTAATCCTTATAATATTAAGTGGCTTTGTTTATTTGTCATTCTGATTCACAGTCATATACTTAGATATCTCACATATCACTCACAACATCATAATCAAATGTTTAAATATTTTAAGTGAAAACTCATCAAATTTTTCTAAGCTTGCAGTCATTTCCTAGGATACCATAAAGTACTAGTGGCAACCATCCTTTTTAAAATAAGTTTCTTATCATCTAAGAAATGCATTTTCTTTCATTGGGGGAAAGATAAAAGGTTGAAATGCTAGTTGTTAAATGTCAACCATGCAAAGAACCAGATCTAACAGGAAGGCACAAAAGCAGCCAAAACAACAGGTCCTACATAAACTCATTGGATAACAAACTACACTGTTCTTAAATCCAAAGTACAGGTCAATCAAAGCTTGTCTTTTCGGCCAGTGCTACTGCTGGGAGACCAGCATATAATACTGATCTTATCCACACATCAGTCTAACACGACTTTCTGTTTGTGGAAAGATTTGGTCTACAGACATGAAGTTGCCAGGTCACCAGATTGTCTGATTGTGTCTGTCTGACTGTTGCACATACGACCCTGCATACTTTTGGCAAAATCTTCAGCATCCTCATTCTTGTGACTCACAGCAGCAGCAGCTGGGAGAACCTGAGAATTATGTCTCGAGACCTACCATTGCAAATGCCAGCATCCCAGATGATTCTGAAGGTATACAGGAGTGGCAGTTTTCACTCTTCTTCTTTTGCCTGATGTTGTAGCACTCAATTGAATGTTACATATATGGTCCTACCTGCACATGCTTGAGGGGCACTGCTCACTGCAACTGGTCATAGGATCATATCTCCTGAGCTTTCCTGTCTACCAGACTACCACAACGGGATCCCCTGGCACTCCTTGCTCCACGCCTCCCCTGCTGCTTTCGCCTTTCCGTTATTCTCCAGGATTACACGGCTTGTCCCTTGCGTCGTCAGGGCGAAGGAGAATGAAGCCAGAGCACTTGCTGCGTCTGGACAGTGATGTCCATGTAGCCTCTTGCTTGTATTTGCCGGACTATGTACAGTAGAAGTGGTTTAAGGCTTGAAGTACTCTTGCATTTCACTACTTAGCTACTTCTTTCCTTAGTTATCCAAGGGAAATAATGTGCAAGTATAAGGGTTCATAATAGCGAACCAGGAATAGTTACCGCCCCTGGCCAAACAACTGGTAACTGAGGTAAACCGTTAAAAATTCAAATTCTAAACCAAAAAGTTACTAAGCGGTTTGGCTCAGTTACTGCTCAATTTGGAATGATTATCGACCACCGGTTACCGACATCGGTTTGCGTCTTGTATGGTGTCAGTAACCGACTAGTTTGTGTTGAAAACCGTTTGGTTTAAAAAAATATAGAAAAATAGAAAAAGCATCGATGATGTAGAAAATTTTTTAAAATGGGAAATTATAGAAAAATGTAAGAATGTAAAGAAAATTTATAATACAAAAATAAAAATTTGGTATGAGAATTGTATACCTCTTTTTGGTGTAAAATAAAAAAATGGGAAATGTTGAATGCGGAATGCAAGTTTGGCCGACCCTTTTTATTTTTCCATTTTCACTTATGTTCTTCTGCTCATAACATTGTCAATTTTCAATTTTTTTGAATTTTTTTTAACCAAAAATCATCTTATTTCACTTACCGTTTATAAGAATTATGTCAAGATTTTCAAAAAAATCAATTTAAAACCCTAATTTTAATTTGAATCAGACGGTAACCAGTAATGTCCACCAGTGGCAAGGTCGAAAACCATGGTAACCTGTCTGATTAACGTGATTTTGCGAAACCTGGCAAGTATAGGATAAATTTCTGGGAATGATATTTCAGTCAGCCGTGAGATAACTTGTGGCAACCACTCTGAGCCGTTGGATCAACTCCACACTGACCCTGAACCGATGGATCAAATCCGTGGTAGAGGGAAATAAATGATTTTTTTTGTCCGTGCGAAGAGTTTAAGAGCACTTAAGATTCAGAGTGGGTGTGCCGTGTAACGGGGGCTCCCATATGTTTCCCTTAAGAACAATTGATGTTAACTTTAACATAAATGGGAAATTTTATGGTATACTTGAATTCATATGAACCATTTATTTACAATTAAAAAAGATAACATATTACCACCTCTTAGAAAGTAGGTCATTCTTAATTTTTTTATAATGATAGAAATTAATTATTAATATATTTTTTATGCATGCAAAGTGTTTTTCTCCACTATGCTGCACGCACGCACAGAACGATCCAAACTATCACCGGATCGTCACCATCACGATTACAGCTGTGGATTACACCGCAGCGAGGGAGAAATAGAAGGTGACTGGTAACAACCGGTGAATCATGTATTTATAATTTTATTTTAATTTTAATCTTAACTAAAATCAATGGTTCAAATTAATATAAACTCTCGTTCAAGGTAAATGTTGTATTACATAATAATATAAAGTTCTCCTACATCATTCTAGAAGAAAAAAGATCGGTTGATGTCTGTCTGCATCTTGTGTTTATTAGGGTTCACTTCAGTCACCATCTATGAGCAATGGAATCTGGGATCGTATCCTGTTTCACATTTATGGGTGGAGATTTAGAATTCATGCCCAAGTTGGCTGCATTGTTGCATCTCTTATCTCTTGTTGACCCTGTCCTGTGAAGCTGTGATAGTACTGTTGTTGTTCCATGTTAGCAGTACAGATCAAAGGAACTGATTGATCTTTCTTTTCATGTGGTGAAATATGAATACTACTTCTAAGCAATTGTGCGTGCTAACAAGAATGGGGCTAACTGCTCCATGAATTATACGTGAACATTATATTGTCACTAGATAACAGTGTATTATGGCTTACCCTAAATATTTTTATCTAATTTAATATTAATGACAATAATTTAATCTGTCTGATGAAAGACATATTAGTTATTTGATAAATTTATATATTGGTTATTTGATAAATTTATATTGGCACCAATAATCTGAAATTATGCATCCACTCTTAATTACATGCAACTGTGTTTTTCTCAAGAGAGGTGCGTGAATGATTGTTGTCTTTTTAAACGCATGGATATTAAGTTATTGCTCTTTAGATAACGAACGTATTGTTTTGGTTTACTGAAAATATGAATGGACATGAACTCGCTGATGTCAAAGGCATTCTCAGTGAGAATATTTATTACCTTTGCCTGTGAATGCAAAATTGTGAATCACAAAGGGAGAAAAAATATGAATGTATGTCAAAGGCATTCTCTGTAGGAATATTTATTACCTTTGTCTGTAAATGGAGATAACCATCTACACTACAAAACAATACCGGTGATCCTTAGCAAGATTTGATAATTTGTCACTTAAAAGTGATAACTATTTGATTATTTATTTTTGTGTAAATAATATATTGGACCATCTAACTCTATAACCGTAAATTAGAATAAGAATTAATCAAATGGACTTTAAGTGTCACATCGAAAAAAATCATACTAACGGGTGGCACCCGAAACGTCCAAGGGTGGAGCATGAGCCATGAACTGAGATCACCTCGATTCCCCCGGGTACGGAGCGCCGGCTTCGCAGCAGCGTGCTTCTCCCTGTTGCATTACTACTTGTCAAGGTGATAAAAGAACTAAGAAATAGATAAGCTATCGTAATTCGAGATTTGGAGGCACTTTTCCCCGACTAAAAATGACTAAACAATCACTTTGAAAACCCTTTGATAAAAGAGACTAAAGTAAACAATCACTTTGAAAACACCTCAAAGTGTAAGTTCAAAAAGACTAACGTGATAACCAACTATACCACGAAACTTTTTACGGCCAAACTGAAGGAATCATCTAAAGAAGGAAACAACAATGCGCCTATGTGCAATTTAGTTCTAAACTATTCTTCGCGTTGCCATTCGTCTCCAGACATTAGATGGCTTGCCAGCTTCTGTATATCTCTTGCGACATATATTAGTAGCAGTCAAAGGGTAACTGCGGCGAACAAAAATATGCTCCAGTTCGAAACACATTGTTGTTTTTCTATCTGAATTTTTCGAAATGTGTTCAAAATACATGTATGGATCCTAGTTCCCTGTTATTTGTTCTGAAGACGCTTTCCTGTTACTTTGAGGCTCTGGAAATAGCAAAACATGTGTATGTTTCCAGAAAATGTTTTTGGCAGGATCTTCATTCATTTGAGATGATACAACATGGTTAAGGTGTACAAAAGGTTTCTTGCAAGGAAATACTACACATCTATAGTACATAGACCGGAATACAACATATTGAATGAAATTCTAAACCAAACCTATGAGCATGAGGACAGATAGAGAGAAATTGCTTTGGTCCTCCTCTATAACACAATGGACCTGATCAGCACAGAATGTACTAACACACCACAAAACTCAATCCAATACACCACCGTTGCCAATGCCAAATACCAGTATAGAAGCATAATCATCGTTATCTCCATTTTCTTGGATAAAGCCCCTTGTTTGTAGCCTTGCTCAATGGCACTGGGAATTATCATGACATAGATCAGTTATTGGTGACCAGTAAACACTGGATAAAATCTTACAATAGCAAAGTAGAGATAGAACTGCTGCCTGATACCTGCAGTTAGAATAAACTAAAGCTGAGACTAATCATGTCTCCAAGTTATGATGAACAAATAGCAACGCAATTCATTGGTCTCACAGATCCTTGTGAGCAAAAATGTGTAGATGCTATGGCACTGAATTACAAGTGAGAAATAATCATAAGAGTAGAGATAAAAAAGATCTACAAAAACTGGCAGCACAAACATGATAACAAATAGTACCTAACCAAATTCTGGTGGGAAGAAAAATATCCCCAATAAAATTTTCATACTAAACCTACAGCTGTTTTGTACCTGGCAAATACTGAGAACTCTGAGTACTGATTGCTCTCTTTCTGGTTCCAGGTAATACAATGAGTCCCTGCCGAAGTAGTTCTTTTGAGTTGGTCATTAAGTTTCTTTCGCTTGCTTTACCCTTTAGCTGGTTGCAAGTTTACTGCAGGGACCCTTTATCTTCTGAGACATTGTTTTCTACCTGTTTCTGTTTCCTTCCAATTGAATGATATCGCTGGAGCTTCTGCCTTCCTGGTCAAAAGAAATATCACTCTCTTGCTTTCCGAAATAAGGTATGGCCTGACCCCACAATAATGTCAAAAACTCCTCTCCTGACAACTTTGTTTCAAGCATAACCATCCTCTTTCAACTTCATCCATGGGCCAACTTCTTGAACAATCCCCTCAGAATTTAAATAACAAATCAACCTTGTGACAGATTGAAGACTAGCAGAAGTGGAAAGAGAGCCCATGAGCTCATTCATTATACTCTGAAATCTCGAGCTGAGATTGCTTCTAATCCATTTTATGTGCTCAATAGCCAAATCTACTTCCCCAACATCTGTTAGACACTTCAACAAAATGACATGTGAATTCACGCTCTCAACATTGGATGGGACACAAGATATAATTCCCAACGCTCTTCTGTAATTACCTGAAATATATTGTGGATGATTTTTTAAAACGAGATATTAGAACAATTAAAACGACACTCGGAATCTTCTTCTAGAAGCATACCTTGTTTACAGAGTGCAAGGGTAAACACAATTAACAATGAACTAGCTGCTGCAGGATCCTGCATTGCACATTTGGTAAAAATCTCCACAGCCTGTTCATATCTTTTTTCTTGGCAAAACATGTTGATGACTGAAGTGTATGTTGCACTATCTGGGGACACTCCTTTCTGTAACATGTGATCAAACAGTTGTTTGACTTGTTCACTTTCATTGATTTCTGCAAACTTTGTTATGAGTATATTATAAGTCTGCAGATTTGGACTACAATCACTGGTAAACATCTCATCCCACAGCTTCTTGGCTGGCCTAAGGAGGTTTTCTCTACAGAGTGCTTCCATGAGAGAATTGTATGATGAAATGTCAGGCTCAAATCTCTTTCTTTTCACCTCCTTTAGTACATCATATGCCTCTCTCACCTTCCCTGCTTTGCTCAAGAATGATACCACCAAATGGTAGTCCCTTACATTTGCACAGTACCCCTTATCCAAGAGCACCCTAAAAAAATCCCACATATCATCACCCTTTCCATTCTTGCAAAGGCTTTCGCAGAGGTGTATCAGCATATTGTTGCTTGGAAATCTCTCCTTCCCTATCATGAACCTGCAGAACATAATGGCAGCATCGGCATCATTCTCAGACACCGAACAAATCAATGCATTCAATATGTCATCATCAATTGGGAAATCCCCTAACACAATTGCCTCTGCTATCTCCTTTGCCTCAGCAATCTGCCTGTTGGACAACAGTGCAAACACAAACTCTCTGTAGTCCTCTTTCCTAGGTGCAACACCTAACTTCCTCTTCTGCTTCAAGATCCTACCTTCCTCCTCTGTCCTTCCTGCTGCCTTAAACGCCTCCGATACAATTCTATAAGCTACAAAATCCGGCTTCCACCCTCGCGACCTCATCTCCTCCAAAGCCTGCCAAGCATCTTCAATCCTCCCCTCTCGAGACAAACCATCAGCAACCATCGCTGCAATGACCGACCTGTCAACCCGGTCCCCCCTATGGTGCACCGCCTGCACCAACCGCAGGACCTCGGCCAACCCGTCCCTCCTGCCAACATTCTTGACAAACACCCCGAACCCGATTGTGTCCAACTCGGTAGCCCTCCCGAGCATTCTGTCGAACAACTTGCGCGCGGGCACGAGTGACCCGGACGACGCAAGCGCGGCGAGCAGCGAGTTGCAGAGCGGCGCCGGGAGAGTGGCGGAGTCAGACAGGAGGTTGAAGTGGGCCAGGGCGTCGGGGAGGCGGCCATGTCGGAGGAGCGCGGAAGCCGCGAGGACACGGGTGGCCGGGAGGAGCGGGAGCCCCGCGGCGCGGGCGCGGGAGAGCGCGGCGAGGAGGGAGGGGAGGGTGGATGGGTGGCCGGCGCGGAAGGGCGCGGCGAGAGACGCGAGGTGCGCGTGGAAGGCTTGCGGAGTGGAGGTGGGTGCCGCGGCGTGGGGAGAGGGTGGCGGGCGGTGCGGCCGGCCAGAGATGGCGGGCGGTGCGGAGAGGCGGGGGAGGAGGAAGCGCGAGGTGGACGGCGGTGGGGCCATGGGCATTATGCCAGAAATGCACTATCCATCAAGAAAAGCGGAAAGATATAATTCGTAAACGTTGTATAGTTTGTCTCCCCTGAGTTGCTGCCGCGTTTAGATCTCACGCGCTTCTCTCTCTCCGCCACCGCGAGCCCCAACCTCCGAAGCTTCTTCCTCCCCTGCGGCCTCGCTGCTGCTAAATTCTCCAAAACCCTCTCCCTTTCCCGCGGCTCGCTTCTTCCGGCCTTCCGGGAAAAGCTTTTCGAAAAATTACTCGCCTCGCCAGCACCCTCTTCTCGCCTCAAACCCCAGCGCATCGACTCCGCATCCTAGGTTTCCCTGCTTCCGCCGCCGGCCATGGAGGCGGTGGTCGTCGACGCGGGCTCTAAGTTGCTGAAGGCTGGAATCGCCTTGCCCGACCAGGCCCCCGCGCTGGTGAGCGGCCAGATCTCTCCCTCCACAAGTCAGTCTGCTCGTGATTCCGTTGGTTCTGTGCGAATCACAGTGTTTTTTTGGTTTGGTGACTAGGTAATGCCGTCGAAAATGAAGTTGGAGGTTGAGGACAACCAGCTGGGCGACGGCGCGGTGGTGGAGGAGGTGGTGCAGCCGGTGGTGCGCGGCTTCGTCAAGGATTGGGACGCCATGGAGGACCTGCTCAGCTACGTCCTGTATAGTAACATTGGGTGGGAGATGGGGGACGAGGGCCAGATCCTCTTCACGGAGCCGCTCTTCACACCTAAGGTGATGGGCTTCGTGCTTAATTTGAGCTTGTTTGTTGTTCCATGCAATAAACCTGTTCTTTGGGCTGATGACCTGTCCAGATTGTGTTGAAGCAATTATCTGTGGCTTGTTTAAGTTTGGGTTTATCCAAGGTTAGAAAAAGTGTTATGCGCTATGCGTGCGGTGGCCTACTGCATAGCGCTTAGGCGATTTATGCGTGATTAAGCGGCGCTTAAGCGTTGTTGACTTAGTCAACGGAAAGACAAAAAAATAGGTAGAAATTATGAGTTTTAGGCAGCTTACATTGAGATGAAATGATGAGTTCTTTATTTCTTCAAGCTAAAACTGTCACTTCTTTGTTGTCTTCCTGTTCTTGAGCACCTGTACAACATCAATTAAGAGATGGTTAGTTCAAGAATCAAGATAACAGCAGTAGTTACAGGAAACTAAAATTATTAACTTATCTCTCTCAAACAGCAGCATCAACATTCAACAATTCTGCAAATGAGCACTAGACTGCACCTACACAAGTACACATGTTAAAAACTCAGAACAGCAGCATACACCGATACACATAACAAGTTAAAGGAGATAACAGGGGAAGAGGGAGATAACCCAGTGAGGGCGGCAGCTGTAGTGGGGGTCGACGATGGCGGCGGCTGCAGTGGGGGCTGGCGAGGGTGGTGGCTGTAGCGGGGTGGCAAGGGCGGCGGCTGCAAGCGCAAGATGCTCTGTTTTCTTCTCTCTCCACTCTCTAGCATGCACGACGCATAACATAAGATTCCCTCGCACGCCAAAGATTCCCGCGCGCACAGCTTCTCGCTCGTGGCGCGCCAAACTTTCCCGCGCGCTCAGCTTCTCACCCGCATCACATGCGCTTCGCTCCGCTTCTGCGCTGCCTAAGCACCGTAGCACGCTAAAGCGCTCCGCCTAATCGCGCCAGCGCTAAATAGGGCGCTCAGCCCCTAAGCGAGGCGAAGGGTCACCGCATGGCGTGGAACCACGCTGCAGCGGACGCCTTTTACCGCTTTTGCGAACCCTGGGTTTATCTAATGGGATACAATTATATAAAGGGGAATTCGGTTTGCTAAGTTCACCATTATGTAACTAACTAGTTTTGTTTTATGTGCCCTCGAGCCTTGGCTGGGTAATTATTATGTAAGATAGCACATCTAATCCAGTGGCCTAAATGATATTTACTCATCTATTTACATGATGAAATCTTAAACTCTGAATTTTAGGGCCATTTGGTTAACATATTCTAATGAGGTAAATCCAGTGTTCAAAAAATCGGATCTATGCGGCGCCTAGGCGCTCGGCGCCACCCTGGCGCCGCGACTTGTGTCGAGGCGGCGAGCTAGGCAGCCCAGGCGCCTAGGCGGTCAACCGCGGCGCTGGGCGGCGCGCCGCGGTGGCGGCTGGCGGCCTAGAACCGGCGGCGGGAGGGGAGCGGGCGGCCAGATCCAGCCGCGGGAGGGGAGCCGCTAGATCCACGCCGGAGCCTGCGGCCGGAGGAGAGCGATTATGGAGGGGAGCCGCCAGATCCACCAGAGAGGGCAGCGGCCATGGAGGAGAGCACCGGGGAGGGCAGCGACCAGGAGGAGTACGCTAGGGAGGGGGTTGGTTAGATGCGGTGAGGAGAAGATAAGAAGAGGAGAGGTAAAAAAAGAAGGGAATGGAGGGAGTAGGAGAAGAAAAGGGGAGGAGAAGAGAAACCTAGGCGGCCCTAGGCGCTAGGCGCTGGGTCACCGCCCGACTAGCGCCTAACGTCTACTTGAACACTGGGTAAATCCTTATGTTATGCTTGTGAGGTGCCTATAGTGAGTTTAACACTTTGCACCAAGCTTGTTAGCTATAGATTGTAATTATAGGTTAACTGCCTTCTCATATGGCTGTTTTTTTCTTTTGAAAATGTAAGTTTTAGTCACACCCTTGACCCTTGTGTTATTTTGGTTCTCTATTAAATATTTGAATCTTAAAGAAAATTCTAGTTCTGGTTCAATTTTGACGTTCTGCTGTGTATTATAAAATTTAAACTTGACCTGTTGTCTGTTGACCATTGTATGCACTTCTGTTCAAGCCATGTTTAATAGCTGAGCTGCATCTGTTCCTGTATATCATTTCAAAATTACCATTTACTGATAGATGCTACCTGAGTATCTGGTGTTCTTCCTGGTGCACTGTTTTCCAAATACTGATGGCAAGAATGGGAGTGGAAATTCTAGTAATATAAGATTTAGATATTTCGTGATGCATCCTAAAGGGCTAGGTTTTTTTGTATTGTGCTATGTAATCTAGGTGGTTACATGTATCTCTGTTTTACTCCTGAAAAGATGCTTTCAAATGGTTATTACAATCCAAAGACCAAAACAATATGAGTGCTTCTGAAAAGCCAGTCTGTTCCAAAAGGGAGCCTAAGTATGTTTTGCCATTCTTAGCTGTAATACAAAATCTTTGTTACTAGTTTCCAGAGTTTTTCCATTTGACTTTGGTCATTATTTTATTATGAATGCATTGGTTTTATCTATTATTCTGTTGTTTCAAAAATTGAATTTATATTTCCCATCTTTTGTTATGCCCTCTCCAGGCACTTCGGGAGCAACTGGCACAACTTATGTTTGAAAAATTCAACGTCTCAGGCTTTTATGACTCTGAACAAGCTGTATTATCACTTTACGCTGTTGGACGCATTTCAGGCTGTACAGTGGACATTGGACATGGGAAAATAGGTAACATTGCAAAATCAGTAGCATCCTCACATGTTGCTTTTGTGTGAAGTCTACATAATATTATGCTTGTTTTATTTTCTGTGGACTTTATGCTACTTTTGTTTGGTTAATTGATCATGCTCAACCAACATTTCACTTATGCCCAAACTCTTGGCATATAAATAATACTATTTTCCCCCTGTACCTAACTTTTGTTCTAGAAAAAAGTGAATTGAATAAACAGTGCATGTAGACAGGTTTTTTTTTTTTGGGGGGTGTAGGGGCATAATTCTATGCTAACATAATAATATTGTGACACGGTAAATTTGTCACCTAATGAATGCACTATGAGCACAGGAGACAATTGTGCAAGCACAATATATGTTCCTTGCATATGCAACTCCATTAATGCTTGCATTGATATCTTTTTTCTGTTAAAAGGGTGCTTTCTACATCTTTTTCCTACTTTAGAATATCCTTGAGCACAGCAGCACACATCGAAGGCTTGCTGGGAAAAAAATATATAGTTCCCTTTTGAGGTCAAAAAATTTGCAACAAAAAGTGTTTCCCAGTGACCCAGTTATTATGATGTTTATGCACACACTGTAGAACTTCACACATGGGTGACAGAAATGCAATGAACTCCAAGAATGCTTAGGTTAGTCTTCTTTGGTTATTATGGCTCCACTTTTGAATCATTAACTAATATACCTACCATGATTCTCATGTCATTGTTCCAGTTTTTTTCCTGAATAGAGTCATTGTATAGTTTTAATCTTACTGTTTTTCTTGCATGCAAACTTATTGGGAATAACTGGAGTACTGGACCAATTGACACCTCTTTTGTAGCTATAATGAAGCATTTATTTGGTCAGTTCGAAATTACATCTATTTAACTAGAATAATAGATTCTACAACACATCTCAGCAGGCCACAACAACACCAAGCTGGCATACTGATATTTATAAAACTCAAATCCATCCAGAAACTGTACCTATGTTATTCAGCATTGGCTGCATGGTGTGTTTTGATAAGCACCGTTTAGTTGGTAGTGGACTAGTGATACGAGCAACAGTCATATTGAATCTTAACATTGTATTGACATTGCTTTCTATTTTAACAGATATTGCTCCAGTTTGTGAAGGTGCTGTTCAACACATAGCATCAAAGAGATTTGATATTGGAGGAACTGACTTGACAAACCTATTTGTGCAAGAACTCAAAAAATCAAACCCATCAGTGAACATTGATATTTCTGATGTTGAGAGGCTGAAAGAGCAGTATGCATGCTGTGCAGAAGATCAGTTAGCCTTTGAAGCTATAGGAAGCTCATGCCGACCAGAAAGGCACACTCTTCCAGATGGGCAGGTTGGTTATTCACTTACACTATAATGGTCTGTTCTATAGAGGGTCCAACGTTGTTACCTGTATCTCATATGTGCAACCCGTCCCTTCATAAAATGCATTATAGTTGTATGCCTTACTCTTTTTTGGTGGCTACTTGTTCTCAATGTATGCAAATCTGTATTTTCTAAACACTTCTTCCTCCAGGTTATAACAATAGAAAAAGAGCGCTATACCATTGGTGAAGCTTTATTTCAACCCCACATTTTGGGATTAGAAGATTATGGCATTGTTCACCAGCTGGTTACTAGTGTCTCAAACGTTGCACCAGAGTACCACCGTCAGCTGCTTGAAAACACTATGTTATGTGGTGGCACTGTGTCCATGACTGGTTAGTTATTGCTATCACCTGGAAAAAGGCATTTTCCTGATTTGCACTGTCAGATTCTTCAGTCTTTTAGCTTACATAGAAAATGCATGTACATTTACCGTTAAAATTATAAACATCTTGCAAGGTTTACTATTTTGCCGATGATAATACATGCTTGTGGAATGGTTCATCATTCAAGATGAAAAATTACTTTCTGTATGGAACAGTTATGCAGATGCAATTATCCAAACTAGCATTCTGTATTAGGACATTCTGGTAGTTTTCCTTTTCGAGAACTCATGCTATTGGGACCTGGAAATTTTGTTTGGAGGATAGAAACTGGGATCTTTTTAAACTCCAGGCAATCTCTTGTCCTGTTGTCATTTTTAATTTGTTAATTGTTAATATCACACTGAATATGTGATGGAGATTTTGAGAAGTGGTTGGTATTAGTCCAGAGTTTTACAAATCTGCAAACTGGTCACAGATGCTGCAATCAGCAGTTCAGGCAATCAATATTTTGGTGAATAATTGCTTAAATACTTTGGTGAATACATACTGCATACACTTGGTTTCAGGGCATAACTGTTGCCTTGCATGCGTTATTGCTTTCTTATGCGTAGTTGCAGATTGATTTAAATGACTTTTCGTTTCACATAGCTAAAACCATTTGAGACCTATTATTTAGCTAAGAGCCTTATAACTCAGGTTCATGGTAAATAACCGCCGTGTTTTCATTTCTCAAGGTTTTGAAGACAGGTTCCAGAGAGAGGCAAATCTGTCTGCTTCAGCAATCTGCCCATCTCTTGTAAAGGTAACCTCCCTATCTCTTCACCCGCGACTCCCTAGGTCTTGGCCCCGTTTGGCACAGCTTTAGATCGAGAATTTTTTAGAGCTGGTTTAACTTAACTCCAAGAAATCTTGGATTTGGAGTTGGATGGATTCAGGGTATTTAGTTGAGTAATCTAGTTTTTATTTTAGACTAAAAATAAAAGTTTAAATTATTTTATTATACTATATATAAACCCTAGATTTACGATGAATCTTGAGTTGGAGTGTCCTAAAACTTTGTTTGGCCTTTTCTTCCAGCCCCCAGAATATATGCCGGAGAACCTAGCGAGGTACTCAGCCTGGTTGGGCGGTGCAATATTGGCCAAGGTCGTTTTCCCGCAAAACCAGCACGTCACCAAGGGTGATTACGATGAGACGGGTCCATCCATCGTTCACAAGAAGTGCTTCTGAATACAGTTCGCCTTGAAGGCATGAACTTGCACGGGTAGGTGCGCCCTTTACTGTTGCTGTGAAGTCTTGTGCTTTCACCACCACTTGATGTGTACGGTATACCTGACCCAAACTCAAAACTGGATTGCCTTGCAGGGCGCGGATGCCCGAATCTACACTTTACCGCGATGTAGGGGCCCGTCCTGTTTCAACTTGCTGTACTAACGTCCTTTGGAGCTGCGGTTCTGAGCAATTCATTAGATCAGCTGTGCACGCGGCTGCCAGGTTCAGTTTAGATGTGTTGTTACTAGCCATTCAGGATGCAGTAGGATCTAACATTGGCATCTATTTATTACCAGTTAGTTGCTAGCCGATTGTACCTGTTAAATCAGAAAAAAAAAGTTGGCATGAGGTATTTACGCTCTCTGCTCTGTAGACTGTATACGGCATTCGGTTACTTATTGTCCGTTGACCGAGCGTACGTAAATTTGTCCATTTTGTGATTCTACCTTGCCATTCGCCCTCCGAATTCTGTGTAAGACCTGTAGCGATGTGTAAGAAATTAAAAATACAAAGCTTATCTAGAAGCGGTATTATTCCCCCAAGTTCTTATGTAATTGAACTGTTCTATGTGCAGTCCCTATCTGTCAACTTGGGTGGTTTTTTTCACCTTTGTGAAGGACAAGATGCATAATGAAAGTGGGCAACAAATCTTGCACACCCATTACTTGGGGACCTTGGCTCCAAGCAAACCAGCACGATCCAGACCAGGTACCCATGTTACCATCGTTTCTTCATGGTCTCGAGATCTTGCTTGCCCAGTTGCTGGCTATTGAACGACCGATCTACCTTCGGTCCCCAGTACTAAGGCAGATGCTCATTTTAACCTCCCGGTTGAAAAAAAGAACAGTAGTCTGGGACTAATTGCTAGGTTAAAAAAACTGGAGTGCTGTAACATTGTAGCACATGATGGCTAATGATCCGATTTACTACCATCAAGAAGCATGGCTTGCATTGTAATGCTGTAGTTTGCCGATTTGCGGCGACGGAGATTTGATTTCGGATTTTGTATGAACAATGGAGGTCTAGCCCTCGAACGAGGGCTAACAAAATCATTGGCCATACAGTTATCAACGGTGACTAGACAGCATTAACCGACCTATTACACGGTTATCTGGAAAAGCAGTAACTGACTTAGATACTCCTATTATCGATCTAATTTGATAGATCCGGTTACCACTATTATTAGTTTAGTTTACGGAAACTGTGGTTATGGTTTACGGAAACTGTGGTTATGCATGGTTACTAAGTCGGTAACTTGTAACTACAGCTTTGGTAACCATGTCTCCAACAAAAGCTGCTTGTGGTCTAACCAAAGCAGTACCAATAATTCTTGCAGATTAGGGAGGGGATGCGCCTCCTGTGAGTAAGCAGCCAATAAAACTGGTCGATCTTGTCTCTAACGGAAGCTAGTGCGCTTTTGCCATTTAGGTGGCTCTCCCGCTCATTCTTCAGCGAAACCCCACCGTCATGTGGGTTTTGTCCTATCAACCGGACGCGTCTCACTGTCGGGCTAGCCATTAGGACGATGCTGCTAACGGTACAAACAAACACTTCACAGCAAAAAAGGGTACACAGAAAATGCCGTGACAAACTGGCGCGTGGCTCGTTTGACATTGCTCGATCTCTAGGTCTTACTTGCATACGAGAATAATAATATGGGCCGGGTTTGCATTATCTATTATGCTGATACAAACATATCATCGTTTTGCTCTGAGATTCGTAGTTATTATTTTGCAAATAATAACACACCCAATTGAATAGTAGGTGTGTAGCCGTTGGAGGGACGAGAGGGACGAGAGGTGTGTCACAGTGGGCCAGGCAGAGGGCGCAGGGAACATGGATGCCCCACAGGGAGTCGAGAAGCGATGGGGGCAAAGGCAAACAAGGGAAACGGGCGAGCAGAGAGGGACAACCGCAAGCGGCCGCACCTCGCACTCGCAGTTATTACTAGTTGGGCGCATCCATCGATCGCCCGATCGCTTTGTTGGATAGCGACCGCCCCGCGAATCTCCCCGATAGCGGCGTGCACGGCCGCGAAATCCCGCCGCGATAGCAATACACTCTCTCCGCCTCCGCTACCCGCCGCGCGCGTACGTACGCGCCGCAGGTTGCAGGCCGGGCTCTCGCCCTGCTGCCGAGATCCGGTTACCCGATGACGCCCGCCGCGCGCGGCGTCCCACACACGTCGTACGCCACCCCGCGCGCGCGCATGTAGCCGTCGTCGTCGGCGGCGGCGTGCGCGGAACACGGCGACATGCTGGCTAAATGGACGTACGCGCGTACGACGTACGTGTAGTCGTGTAGCCAGTGGTAACCTATGTGATGCCCGCGCGTGGGCGGGGGCACGCGCGTACGTACGGCGGGGATGGAGATGTGTCCATGTCCGGTGTTCCCCCCGTGTTATCACGAGGATTTATTGGAGTTGGCCGTTGTCGGGGATGCGGCGGCGGCGGCGGCTGCTGCTCGACGCAAGTACGGCGACACGACGCCGTTGCTGGTACGGGTAGAATGGTAGTATTCTATTAGATGCATGGCAGGGTGGAGTCGGAAAAATTGGCTTAAGAAAAAAATCATGCCATTGTGTGAGTAGAAAAGATGTAAATACTACTACGACTAAGATGAAAATAAAATTGTTTACCCAGCTCCCTTAAGCGCTGCCGACTAAGATGAAAATAAAATTGTTTCGCCCATTTGGCAGTCGTATCAAAACTTTTCCATGCAAGCGATGACAAGGTAAAAAAAGGCCCCGTGCATGCGCCCTGGCTGGTCACGGGGTGGTCGGCCGGACACGCATGCACGCAGTGGTTAAAAAGCTAAGCATCACGAAGCGAGCGGAGAGAGAGGCCGGCCGGACGGCGAGGCTGCAGGCAGGGCAGGGCAGGGCGTGACCCACCCCCAGCTTTGGTCCACTGCGCGCGCGAATGCACGCACAGGGGAATCCGGCTCCCGGCCAAGCGCTGCCAGACAAACCCCCGTCTCAGAGAGCCATGCCAGCTCGTTGCAAAGCAAAAACCAGAGAGCATGCATGCATGACAAGAGAGAGAAGAGAGAGCAAGATGTGTCAGAGATGTTGCACGCAAATGCAATGTGGGCAAAGCTTGCAAACATCACACAAAAAAGGTTCGCAAGAAAGAGCATATATAGTACACTACAGATACAGTAGTCCACGCACGCAACATTTTCTATCCATTTTCCGTGACATGGCGTGCATGCCACCACCGCCACCAGCACAGCAACAATAGCAAGCTAGCACCACACATTTGACAAGCGAGGGGGAGAGACGAAGCTAGCAGGGCTCCTGACACAGTGCCAGCTATGGCTCTCTGTCTAGGGTTTTCACTTGGTGCCTAGCTCCCCTTTATTCCATCCTTGTAGCCATGCGCGTTGTGCATGTATATATGGATGGATATAAGGATATTGGATACTGGGGGAAGATGAGCTTCTGCCTGCTAGCTTGTGGCTTGATGATGAGCTAGAGCAGTGTAGGTAGCGGTGAGCTTTGCTTGGAGGAGCGTGCAATGTGCGCGCATGTGTCATGTGTGCGCAGTTGCTGCTGCCTGTGCGTCTGTGGGATTTGATGGGACGGGAGGGATTAGGGCACTTTGAGGCTGCAGGCATCCAGAGCTAGCTCACAACCTAGCTGTGTTGGAGTTAACATTCTTGCTTGCTGCTAGCAAGCTAGCTGCAGCTATTTATACGGGTGAGCCAGCTGAGTAGTTGCATACAAGCCGTCCTCTTATCCCCTTCCTCCTCACCAAACGGACATGTCGCCATTATTCAGCTTGTCCTCTCTCTCTGTGCGAGAGACTGCGACTGTCTCTGCCTTCTTTCTCCAGCCATCTATATAGGAGTATCTCCCTTCCAATGTCATGCCTGCTTGTGTACACTGCATTGAGAGGGGTGAGCTCTTGTTTGAGTTGGTAGGGTGTTCAGTGGCTAGCATTGGAGGGTGTGAGTGACGGTGATTCTATGAAGTAAGCACACTGCAGTTGAAGGAAGGCAGCTGCAAACATGCATGGAATGCAGGTAGGCTGCCCCCGTGAATATTGTTGTACGTGTTATTGGAAGATGCATCCGAAAGAGAGGTGAAAAAGGGATATGCCTGGCTCCCTGTATGCCACTCGCATAGCTGCCAACTCTCAGTTAAAACGACTGCCCCTCTCCCGTCGATGATGGCATGTTCGTACTACGTATGTTGGCTCTACTGCGAATGGCGTGCGAGGAGCCAAGCATGACCGTCTCTCTCTCTCTCTCTTGTTTGTGCCATTGTGTGTGTTCCCTTGATTATTAGATTACGTACTTGACCTGATATACGTATGGATAGCGAGATAATATTATGTAAAAGTACTTGTACAGTAGTGTTGATTTTATTACACGCTTACGATGTTTAATTGTTTTAGCAGTTCTTCAGTTCCTGCTTAAATATTACATGCATTTTATTGTTTATCTGTGTAACTGTGTTCATTATGATTTCCAGATAAGTGAGAAGCCCGTACTAACCTGCACTATATAGTTGCCTGTTTAACTATGTATTTATGTCGTCTGCAGCACCATATTGAAAAACTGTTACCGTTTAATTAGTTTGTTTCATGTACTGTTGATCACCTTTTCTAACAGTGTACTACTGAGAGAAATGCGTGTACAATTGCTTTCATGCATGTTCTGATTAAGAGGGTTTATGTCAGCTCCTGCTGATTAAATATGCATGTGTGTATATAGTACGTCTTAGGTTGCTGAATCCGTAGATCTGGCATTTTGGTGGAGTACTAATCGTAAAAAAATGATTGCCCTTGTGCCTAGCTTGTGTAAGTAAGATCTATGTTGACGAAATAAATCTGTTGGGATGTACACCAGCGCAGCTAAGCTAAGGCCGCGCCGCCCCCAAAACATGTGGGAAATAAATCATTTACTGAACAGCTTCATCATGTGAAGTTTTCAGTCGTTATTTGATTCCTCCATGCGCGAACATTTCGCTTTTGATAAGAGTGATGTATTCTGACAATTAATTTTGAAGTAAGATAAAAACAGATAACTCTAACTATTATATTTTGTTAGTGCAATGCTTTGAAATATACTAATATACTATCTCTATTCTAAAATATGAGTCCAGTAAGTTTTTTACATGGTCATGTAGAGTTGACGATTAGTTATTTTTATTATATATCATAAAATAATATGTGAAAGTACTTTAGATATCAATCTAACTATATAATATATATTTAATATTAAACCTAAATATTTTTTAAATTATTAGTCGAAATTTACAAATGTTATTTTTTAAAAAATATGGTCATCTTATATTATTTTGGAATGTATGTAGTAATATAGTTAGAGTTATAACTATAGAAATTTCATACTACATCATTTTATTACGTAAAAAATATAATAAGTTAAATATGAAATTCTTTAAAATCAAAATCAAAACTGAAAAATATTTACCAACAAAATTAGTAATTTTAATTTTTTACTTCCAAACATGTACGGATGTTACAATCCACAAGCTATACATTTCCTACATAAGCATGCAGTCTGCGCCTCCTGACGCGCGGATCAAGGCCGCCGCGACCCCGACGTCCTGTGCGCGCGTCCTGCTTCGGCGGCTCGTGGTGTTTTCCGTGCTCGGCCACCGGCGCCGCCGCCGACGATGACGAGAGGCGCCGCCCCACTCGAGGAAGCGATCCGCGCGGGCTGTTGCTCACTCATGGGCACGAGGCCGGTTGAGTCGTTCTGGGTTGGGCTCGTAAGCTCGTTTGCTCTTCGGACCTGGGGGATTAATTGTCCATTTTCAGGCCTCGGGTGGCAAGTTTCTGAGACACAGACGCCTGCACAGCTCTACTACAATCTACAAGAACTCTATCGAAGCATAAATGCTTGTTGTAGACTTTTCCAAGATGATGCAAATTGGCTGATTAACAGCATGTTTATTTCAGACTAGGTTTAATTAGTTAAAAATATAAACAAATGGATTGTAAGCTTATTATAATCTTTCAACTTATTATTCTAGAAATACTAAAATACCTATTTTACTTTTGTTGTACTATTGGAGAACACGTTTTTAGTACCGGTTGAAAACCCCCCTTTAGCCGGTACTATCCATCCAGGACTAAAGGGTGTATCACATTATTAAGGGTTATTAAACCGGTACTGATACATCCTTTAGTACCGGGTGGGGAACCCATCACGTGGTACTAAAGACCAAGCTATAGTACCAGCTAGGCTTTCCAGCCGATACTAAAGCTTGGTCTTTTAGTACCAGCTGAGCTCCCTATCCGGTACTAAATGTCCTGTTTTTTTATATTTTATTGCTGTTTTTATTTAATTAGAATCAGTGCTGGTTGCATTTAGTTTCAATTCATTCCTGTTGTATGTACTATATACATGACTCGTATATTCATACACTATTTTATACGATGGTTTTAATTTTTTTGAGAATAAATATTTATTATAAGATTCTGTTATATTTATCCGCATAATATATAAATATCACTATTAATTACAATTATATATACAAAATCATTGTACTGTACTGTGGAACAAACACATCTAATCACAAATAATATATATACATAATTATTTTCTATCGTGTGAAATAAAAATTCTTCAGTTATCGTAGAACTCTCCTTCGAGACGTACAATTTCATCGAGAATGAACCTGATGAGTTGTTCTTGAATTACCTGAATACGGTCCTTAGGGAGGATATAATGTTGCATCTCCTTTATCTGTCATTCCAAAATATGAATATATTAAACAAACTATTATTTGCTAGATATACCGTACCATAAGAATTGGAATATTTGAACATTGAATTGGTAGGACGTACTGTCAAATCTTTTTTTATGACTGCCTCTTTCTTGTGTACGAAATCTTGTATGTACTAACAGACATAGTAGCCACACAGGTTGTTTCCATCCTCCTGCCTCTAAATCTTCAGTGGGAAAAATAAGTTATATGATTTTAGTGTACTATTTCATAGAACTAATTAAGAAAATCTATAATTTATATACAGACCCATTTAATGGAATGGACTTCAAGTTATTCCTTATAAGCTCCCTGGTGCTGTCTACGGAACACCTTCCAAGTGCTGCACATTAAAGTGAACGGTGTTTGAAGCTTATATTCAATTAATTATATCAACATTTAGTACCGGTCTATCTATTGGATGACATTACTTGTTCAATAAATCTATGATGCTTTGGTATAATTTCTGTGGTTTCTTCTTCGAGTCATATACAGTAATTTTACTATTATTTATGTCGATCACAAGGAGTATCCAATGGAACTTACACATATACAAACAAATTAGGTAGTTACCTAATTAATTTGTTAGATAAGATAGGAGTACAACACGTATAGTAAATACACTCACCCAAAACAGTAAGGTAAAAAGTATCTCATTTTTGTAATATTGCTTGTGCAGGTAGAAACATAATGTAAGTAAAGTGTCTTTTGGGTAGTCTTGAACAAGCTTCTCATTTATACATATTGGGTCCATAATGCTCAAGTCTTGTCGTGATTTTTGCCGTATTTGTTGCATGTGCATCCTGCATGACACACGATATGTGTGTAAGACGATATAAAATTAAGAGAGGAAGCTATGATATTTGACGTTAATTTTATGAAAGCTAGACTTACAAAAGCCAGCAGCTAAGAAGCTTGACGTCCAAAGCATCTTGGTGGTACAAGTCATATATGCATTCAAAATCAATCCAGACTAGTCGTCCTTCATGAAGTAGTATTTCTTGGTGATTTTGACAACTATAAGTTCTCTTCCATCTTTGGTCACCTTCATGTACACTCATGAAATTGTCGCATTTTTGTCGAGAGTTTCGAGAGCATAGAAGGTTCTACAAGAGACTTGCCTAACTCATATTTTCATTTGAGGGGCGCTGTCTGTACTGGTGCTATACCCAAAATTTGCTCCGTTATAAGATTAGTGTCATTCATGAAGGTCGTCAATGTGTAGTAGTCGTCTTTTTCTTGCCGGTAGGAAGAGGACGATGCCTTGATAAGCATACGCTCATAGTCTGTACTGAGCTGCCTTTTTGTAGGAGGCTTGCTATTCACTACCAAAAAAAGGCTATTAGTGACGGGTCATAACAGTCATTAGTAACAGGCATCATACCCGTCACTCTTATCACGTCAGTAATGACCTATCATTAGTGATGGACATACACCCGTCACTAATGGTGACCTTTAGTGACGGGCATACATCTATATCTGTCACTAAAGGTGGACCATTAGTGACGGGTATAGATGTTCACGCGTCACTAAAGGTCGAATTTTTTTCATTTCAGATCTGTTCTATATAGCTTCGTTTAGTTTCTTTCAGTTCAAATAAGATGACGATTAGATCCAAGGTGGTCATGGAGGGGTTCTTTTCATCGTTTTTGTCATCGTTTCGATGTGATTTCCATGCGGTCATTGTCAGTGAGGCCTCTACCCCGAGCCATAATAGAGGAGAGGCGATGATGATGAAGAAGAAGATTAGATCCGAGGTGGTCATGAAGGGGCTCTTTTCATCATTTTTGTCGTTGTTCCAATGTGTTTTCCACATGGTCATCTTTGGTGAGGCTTCTACCTTGAGCCAAAATAGAGGAGGAGAGGCGATGATGAAAAAGGAGATAAAGAGGTGATAACAATGGAGGAGAGTAAGTAGTAGGATTTAGTGAAGCAATAGCAATAACTATGTATCCTTTGTTGAAGCAGCTCAATACCGAGGAGTTCATGGTCGGGTGGAGCATGAGGTGACGCCGGACGTCGTTGAGTAGATCTTGTAGTGACACCGGCCACCATCGATAGAACTCGAGATGACAATGGTAAAGATCAAGTAGAGAGAGCAAGGGAGGGAAGTTATAGAATGGTTGAGAGTAAAGACTGAAGAGGGGAGATGGGGCTTTATAATAGTGCGTGTATGTTTTTGGGCTAGTGTTCTTCTACCCGCCCAAATTTTCAAAATTTTTCGTATGCGCCAGTCTTTAGTGACGGGTCTAGATATTCATGCGTCACTAAAGGTAGGTCTTTAGTGACAGGTCTAGATATTCACGCGTCACTAAAGGTAGGTCTTTAGTAATGGGTCTCACACCTGTCACTAAAGATCAGTTTAGAATTTGATAACTCATTAGTGACGAACATCATTGAGACCCGTTACTAAAGATAGGTCTTTAGTGATAGTTGTAAACACACTCGTCACTAAAGATATATTAGTGACGTGTGTCTTTTATCTATCACTAAAGCTACGTCATTAAAGGTCATTTGTGTGGTAGTGATTATCGATGAAGAATTGATTCGTCATAGGATCGATGGGTAGCTTTTTCTCAGGCACCTTTCGTCCAAAGTGCTCCTTTACCTAGGCTTGCACCAGCTCTTCTGTTTCTGCGTCTGTCAGGTCATAGGCCCATTTAGCCATCATGGTCTTTTGTGATTTACTAGAACTCTACTTTTGTGTTGTGGAGATGAGAATTTGTACCAGCGATGCTTTCTTCCTTTGTTTTTTTACCAGCGTCTAAGTTGACTGACGACGAGAGCTGTTACTCTACAAAGGAGGAGGGCTAAGACTCCTCTGCATTTCTGGCGAGGGAATAGGAGGGATCTTCTCCTGCATTTGTTGTGATGGAATGGGAGGGTCCGGAAGGGGCGAGGGCGTGTGGAGCGGTGTCGTTAGTAAGGGTCTCAAAATGATGTAACGTTTATGCCACAGAATGAAATTATGGATCGCCTGTCCTAATGTGTTAACCCCATCACCTCCAGGGATGTCGAGCTCTAGGTTTTCATAGCCTTGAAGTACGGTGGCCACTGAGACTCTGGCGTATCCACTTGGGATAGCGCTCCCATGCATCGTTTGGCCTCCCACCACTTCATAAGCATCGCCATCTGCCACCTTAATCGATATGTTTCTTACCGATACATGTAGGTCACAAAGCGTAAAGTGAGTTATGTCATCCATAGGGTAATGTCTCTCATCCTTATCGGGGATCCCTATGGAAGCGCAGCTACTACATGCATGTCAGGGGGGCTAGCTAGTTACTCTTGCAAATTTGGATTTGACATTGAATGCATCTCGCTAATTATTACAATCACTTATCGTTTAATTTTTGTAGCCATGCCTTCCTGTGTTGTAACTAGCTTCTCTTCTAACAAATGGACCCTCTCCTCTTGTACCGCTTTGCTCCTCCTGTGGCTTCTATAGCTGCCTTGGTCCTGAGGAAAGCCATAATTTTATGGAACCAGGCCAACACCTCGCGTGTGACCAGGGTGTTCAGGATTTGAAGTGCTCTGGTCAGCTCATCCTTTTCCTTATCCGGGTGGAAGGTTTCTTCTAGGATTTCTTGGCGAGCTTGTATCAGCCTTAGGACTGGTTCTCTTATTTCATCGGAAATAATCATACGTCCTTCATCTGAGAGTTTACCCCCATGGCCAAAGAACCAGCTCTTCGCATGTTGGCACCAGTCATACGTGTCCAGCGTTATGCCCTTCTCGATAAAAGCATTTTCAATTGGCTCTATTATATGAATCAGCTTTTTGTAGCCCGCCAGTCTTAATTTGTGAAAATATAGTTTCTTGGAGGCATTCAACTTGTTTTGACTGCTTGAGGTTTGCCCTGTTTCTGACAACTTGTACTCGGCGAAGGAATCCCAGTGATCCCTTAGTTTTGGGAATTTGTTAAAGTTTAGTTTCTTCTCCTTCTTGACATAGACATTGAAAAAATTCTTCTTTAATATTTGAAAAGCTACCACCATCTTCTTTAAAGCCCATTATTTCACCTTATTAATTTTGTCGGTTGGAAACTTGAAATGCATCTTCAAACTCTCCCACAACATGTTCTTCTCTAACTGAGGGAGCACGTGTGGATTGCTTTTTTGGGTTAATTTCTATCATTGCGTAAGACAGCAGTCCTCTGATGGGGTTACCCACAGAGGTAGTTTAGTTATGTATATGGGGTTTTCTGTGTTCGAGATTCTATGGTTATCTCAAGAACTATGAGACAAAGAGAGTTTAGACAGATTCGGTCCTCTCGAAGGATAATAACTCTAGTCCTGTGTGATGGAGTATGTGTCGAAGAACCTGATTACAAAGGTGCTCGTGCGCTTATGAATGCAAGGCGTCTCTCTCTCCCTCTCTCTGTCCCCATGAGAGGTACCTCTGATCCCTTTATACATCCCAGGGGTCTAGGGGTTACCATTTAGGCTTTAACTACCCAATTAAGTACCTTTACAACGGTTAAATCAGCAGGGATCGTGGGCTAGTAATCATAGTATTATTCGCTATCTTAATTTGTATTCAAGAATGGTAGTTACGTCTTTGAGTTATTGTCGTTGATAGTGTAGACCAGTCGTTGCCTTTGCCTTCCGAGTCCTTGTAGTCAGGATATTTCTCTGAGTACGGGACTCGGGGCTCCTTTCATACTGCTGACCGCTTCGCTGTTGAACGCCGGTCCGACCTCCTCTGAGGTCATCTTTAATGCCTTGTTTCCCGACCCTTTGTTCTACCCGACTGCCTTAAAGGCACTCAGAAGGTACCCTAGGGTCATTCCCCCGACAGGAGCCCCTGAGCTCTTTACGGTAGAGAGGCGACAACTATCCGGGTGGAGTCAGGATGTCATGAGGAGCACAAAGACGAACTTCTTAATAAATTCCTTTCATTTACCTGGTAGATGCACGGGTTAGGTGCATCTGTTGGGTGTAGCCCCTGAGCCTGTAGTCTGCTAGAAGAGCAGGCTTCAGGGTCCGATATCTTGTGTGGTTTGATGAGATGAGTCATTGTTGTGTTGTTGAGGTGGGGAGTATTTGAACTCCTGGGTGTTTCAGGCGATCGGGCGTCACTAGAGCATGAGGCGTTTAAGCCTTCGAGCATTCAGGTGATTAGGCGTAACTAGAGCGTGAGGCGTTTAAGCCTTCGGGCGTTCAGGCGATCAGGCGTCTGAGCCTCCGAGCATTCAGGCGTCGGTTGGAGTAAGGGGCGTCCGAGCCCCCGGGCGTTTAGGCGATCAGGCGTCGGTTGAAGTGGGGGGCGTCCAAGCCCCCAAGCATTCAGGCGATTAGGCATCGGTCGGGTAGAGCCAAATCAACAATTTGGGCGGCGGCGGCCTGTGTCATCGCCCAGGCTCTCTGGAGCTCAGGTGTCTCGGGGAGGGTGGAAAGTGCTCTTTTAATGGCGACCAGGTTCGCCATTAGTGTGCGGTATATGGCATAACCCTCAAAGTCCACCATGAAAGCTTCTTGATTGTCCTGGCGCGAGCCTTCAGCCGCCTGAGCCTTCCCCTGGTGAATGGAATGGACGGTATTCCATCGTTGGCGTTCCCGCCGATGGGTACTGGACTCGATAGCATTGGTGGTGGGTTCGTCATCGGAGACGGCAGCCATCATCATCATGACGGAGCTAGACGGTGGAGTCGATGACTTGATCGGCACGCATCTCTTCTTGGATCACGCCGAGATGACTTCGGTGAATTGGCGTCGTTGGACCGTACGCCCACTCGAAGTGGAGAAGATAATGTAGTCGGTGGGGGAGTCAATGGAGACTGGTTGGTGAGTGTTCAGCGGAGCTAGGCGCTTAGGCACCGGGATCGCCCTATTATAGGGGCAAGCCATGCTCTGAGCGGGGGAAGTGGTTGGGCGTACAACAGGTGTCTGTGGCGTCTTTGCCCAGCTGGAAGCGGACTCAGAAAAAACGAGTTGGCGCATGGAGTCGCCAACAAAGGTGAGGCTTCCAAAAATGATGACGGAGCCAATAGGGATCTTGGTATTGACTTTGCAAACAACAGCCATGGAATCTGAATGAAGAATTCACAGAATTAATCCCCTACCTAGCGCGCCAACTGTCGTTATGTAGGTAGCAGTCCTCTGATGGGGTTACCCACAAATGTAGTTTAGTTCGGTATATGGGGTTTTCTGTGTTCAAGATTCTATGGTTATCTCAAGAACTATGAGACAAAGAGAGTTTAGACAGGTTCGGGCCTCCTAGAGGATAATAACCCTAGTCCTGTGTGATAGAGTATGTGTCGAGGAACCTGATTACAATGGTGCTCGCGCGCGTATGAATGCAAGGCGTCTCTCTCTCCCTCTCTCTCTCCTCGTGAGAGGTGTCCCTATCCCTTTATACATCCCATGGGTCGGGGGTTACCGTTTAGGCTTTAACTACCCAATTAAGTATCTTTACAACGGTTAAATCATCAGGGATCGTGGGCTAGTAATCACAGCATTATTCGCTATCTTAATTTGTATTCAAGAATGACAGTTATGTCTTTGAGTTATTGTCGTTGATAGTGTGGACCAGTCGTTGCCTTCGCCTTCTGAGTCCTTGTAGTCGGGATATTCCTCCGAGTATTGGACTCGGGGCTCTTTTCATACTGTTGACCACTTCGCTATTGAACACTGGTCCGACCTCCTCCAAGGTCATCTTTAATGTCTTGTTTCCTAACTCCTTGTTCTGTCAGACTGCCTTAAAGGCACTCGAAAGGTACCCTAGGATCATTCCCCCAACAATTTCCAATGTCGGATGCTGGTGGACACGATGTCTCTAACGAGAAATCCACACTGGTTTACAACCTTGGTGGCAACATTGGTGGGAGCAAGTGGTTTGCCGTTATCAGCAACATCTGTGATGACCCACATCCCCTAGATCTTTTTAGTTGGACCTTTTTATGAACTTGACTTGTCACTTCTATGGACTAGAAAAGAAATTTCGAATAGTCGTGAGCCATAATATAAATTTAAAATAAATCAAGTCTATAACATTATCGACAAAATCAAAACAAGACTTTATGTTCGCTACACCAACTTCGGCCTCATCATCAACCTGCTCACCGGACATATTGAGGTACACATTAGTTTCTATGTCATCGGCCACTTGGCCTTGCGCCTCTATATCTTGGCCTTCATAACCACTTTGTGTAATCTCGTCGAGGATCATTCTCTTAGCTTCAACTTCGTCTGGAGTCATTTTACCTACTAGAATAGAGTAATGTTGTCACCAGTGCTCAATGTCATTACACAACGATTACATCAGTGTTCGACACTAAGGGTTCGAATGACTTGGATCATGTACCATCAAAAAAATTTCTTAGATCATATACCATCACGAAAACCTACTTAGATCATATGGCATTAGAAAAGGCCATATATAAATTTACATCACATACATGCGCATTTCATTTACATCATATCATACATTCAGTACATTCTTAACCTTGCAGGAGGTGCACACCTTTCAATTTTTCACGTAAGGTTGATCTGAAAAGGAAAATAAATTTGAGCTCTTTAGACAAGGCAAGATATAGAAAAGAGTTGGCGAGGCAGCGAATCGAAGTGGTGAAAAGAAGAGGGAGATAGAGATGCGTACCGGGGACAATGGTGAGGGGCACTGGTGAAAAACGATGAGTCGGCGGTGAACGGTTTAGTGACGACGGCGTCCACTATGGCTCACTGCAATAAAATAGTCAACGAGACAGCGAATCGAAGTGGTAAAAAGAAGAGAGAGACAGAGATGCATACTGGGGGCGATGACGAGGGCCTCCGATGAAAAATGATGAGTCAGTGGTGGATGGTTCAGTGGCGATGGTGTCCACTATGGCTCACTGCAATGAAGGAGTCAGTGAGACAGCGAATCAAAGAGGTGAAAAGAATAGGTAGATAGAGATGCATACCGGGGCGACGGCGAGGGGCTCCGGTGAAAAACAACGAGTCAGTGGCAGACGGTTTAGTGGCGATGGCATCCACTATGGCTCACTGCAATGAAGGAGTCGGTGAGACAGCGAATCGAAAAGGTGAAAACAATAGGGAGATAGAGATGCATACCAGGGGTGACGACAAGGGGCTTCAGCGAAAAATGATGAGTCGGCGGTGGATAGTTCAGTGGAGACGGCGTCCACTATGGCTCACTGCAATGAAAGAGTCGGTGAGATAACGAATCGAAGTGGTGAAAAGAAGAGAGAGATAGAGATGCGTACCGGGGGCGACGGCGAGGGGCTCCGGTAGAAAACGACGAGTCGGCAACAGACGGTTCATTGGCGACGGACAGATGGAGGAGGAGGCCACAAACTGGCGGGGGGAATTTTTGGGGAGATCGTGGCCCCTTTTAAACACTCAGCCTTTAGCGTTGGATAACAACATAGACCGGTGCAAATAGTCCTCTTTAATACTGGTTGGTATGTTCGTCCGGTACTAAAAGTTTTTCCAAACCCTAGCGCGGGCTCCTAAAACCTCACGCGGGAACCCTTTAGTACCGGGTGGTAAGGATACCCGGTACTAAAATGCACATTTTAG
>KE372721.1:283875-295199 GCA_000418225.1 Zizania latifolia | reverse complement strand
GATAGTTTTTACACCATCAGGTGGATCGACCAAGTTCCAAACTTGGTTCTCTCGCATGGATTCTAGCTCGGATCTTATGGCTCCAAGCCATTTCTTAGAGTCTGGTCCCATCACCGCTTCCGAGTAGGTCTTAGGTTCATCATTGTCCAACAATAATACGTCGCGCTGCCCAATGGTGAAAAATGAAAACCGCTCAGGCGCACGACTCAACCTCTTCGACCGACGTAGGGCTGGTATCTCGACAACAGGTTCTGCAACATCTTGCATGTCACGTTCTGGTTCAGTAGAAGCTGAAACACTTTCTAATGGTTCTCGAACCTCTTCGAGTCGCACCGTGCTCCCACTAACCCCTTTCGAGAGAAACTCTTTCTCAAGAAAAACACTATTCCGGGCGATAAACAGTTTGTCTTCCTGCCGATTATAGAAGTAATATCCTTTGGTTTCTCTAGGATACCCCACAAAGAAGCATTTATCAGATTTGGGAGTGAGCTTATCAGACGTCAAACGCTTTACATAGGTCTCACAACCCTATATCTTTAGAAAAGATAGCCCGAGACGCTTCCCAGTCTATATCTCATATGGTGTCCTCTCTATAGATTTGGATGGAACTTTGTTTAGTATGAAAGCAGCAGTTTCTAAAGCGAATCCCCAGAAAGACAATGGAAGATCAGTTTGACTCATCATCGACCGGACCATATCTAACAAGGTTCAGTTCCGCCGCTCGGACACCCCGTTCCACTGAGGTGTACCAGGTGGAGTTAGCTGTGGAACAATTCCACACTGCTTCAGATGATCATTAAACTCATGGCTCAAAAATTCACCTCTACGATCTGATCGTAGAAATTTAATTGTCTTGCCAGTATGATTTTATACCTCATTCTAGAATTTCTTGAACTTTTCAAAGGATTCTGACTTATGCCTCATCAAGTAGACGTAACCATATCTACTAAAGTCGTCGGTAAAAGTTATGAAGTACTGAAATCCACCTCTGGCAGTAGAACTCATTGGTCCACATACATCAGTATGTACAATGGCCAACAATTCATTGGCCCTCTCACTCTGACTAGTGAAAGGCACCATAATCATCTTGCCAAGTAAACAAGACTCACATGTGTCAAACGATTCGAAATCAAATGACTCCAAAAGCCCATCTATATGGAGTTTCTGCATGCGCTTCTCATTTATATGACCCAAACGATAATGCCAGATATAGGTAGGATTCAAATTATTGAGTCGAGGTTGCTTCATATTAATGTTATAGACATGTGTATCCTCAAGATTCAAAATATATAAGCCATTCAACAATGGACAAACACCATAGAGCATATCATTCGAAAATATCGAACAACACTTGTTCTTTATTACAAATTCAAAATCATCTTCCTCTAAACATGACGAAGAGATAATGTTTCTGCCCAAGGCAGGAATGAAATAACAATTATTTAATTCCAAACTAATCATGAGGGTAGCGACAAAGAATAAACGCCGACGGCCAACGCAGCAACTTTTGCACCATTGCCGACGCGAACATCTAATTCACCTCTTGAGCACTTCCTAGTCCTTTTTAGCCCCTGCAATGATTTGCAAGTGTAAATCATTGATCCGGTATCAAATATCCATGAATCACTTGGACGAGTAGCAAGATAAATTTCAATAACATTTATACCTAAAGCGAAAGTAACACTTTCCTTCTTTTTCTTTTGTTCTTCTAAGTACAACTTGCAATTCCTCCTCTAATGACCATGCTTATGGCAGTGGTGGCAAGTGTCAGAGTTAGCAGGGCTTGACTTGGACTTTCCAGCCGAGTTAGACTTAGAACTCGAGATCGCATCTGAAGCTTTAGCCTTTCCCTTACGCTTTCTCTTTTTATTTTCCTTTTGAACAATCATCACATGACTAGGATTTTTCTTAAGGCTTTTCTCGGCTGTCTTGAGCATCCCATGCAATTCAGCTAAGGTTTTTTTTATGCCATTCATATGAAAATTCATAATAAATGGCTCGAAGCTTGCAGGGAGCGACTAAAGAATCACATCTGTGGCCAAATCGTTGTCAAGTTTAGATCCGAGTTTTTTTAGGTTCTCAACGTAACCAATCATCTTGATCACATGAGGACTTACTGGACTGCCTTACGCCAACCTACACGCAAACAAGGATTTTGAGACATTATACCTCTCAGTCTGCGCCTGGTTCTCAAACATGCCTTTGAGTCCCACGATCATATCATAGACATCCCTGTCCTCATATTGCTTCTGAAGCTCAAAGGACATGCAGGCAAGCATGAGACAGCTGACATCCACTGAATCACTGGCGTTCTTCTCATAAGCCTGCCTATCAGCAAGTGGTGTATCATCCGTTGGTTCATCAGGGTGAGGTTCCTCTAGAACATAATCCTTTTTCTCCTGCTTGAGAACAATTCTTAAGTTTCTGTACCAGTCAATAAATTTGTTTCAAATAATTTCTCCCTTTCAAGGATAGATCACAGATTAAAAACAGAAGTATTCTTTGTAGTAGGTGCAATGATCTACAGCAAAAATGCAAGGTTCAGCACTATGCTATGTTGATCTTCTATCAAATAAAAGATGTACTACACTTTGTAAAATGATCGCTTTCCCTCTAACGATACATTATGAGACAAGATCCATATTCATCTAACTCCTAGTGAGCTTTGGCATCACTGCTAGAAGATTAGTGACATAGGTAAGCAACACTTGCTAATCACATCATATGTGACTCTTGTTCGTTGGGGTAGCATCCAATGCCCGACTCTCAACTCCATGCCCCAAAGACCAAAACCGTTTTGATAGTTTTATTAAGCAAACCAATACTATGCATATGGTTATCCGACATCCACCCTAACTGATCAAGATAAAAGACGGCACCCTGCTTTGGCAGACCCACCATCCATGATCAAGAACCTTGGTAGGTGCAGCTATTAGAAAGAGCATCAATACTTAATTTTCTGAGGGAAACTATTCTAACATGGTAATGATGCCTACTACACACGAAACATAAAAGAATAGTATAACAGGAACATAAGTAAACATCATAGGTAATCATATTAACCGTGACATAGTATGGCCCTCTCATATGGTGATCTTCATCTCCATGGTTACTGTCCGTCAGGTCATCACGCTTTAGGCCTCCATGAACTTGTATCAGTCTATTATACCTAATAGCACTATACTAATTATATGAGCAGAAGCATCATATGTCGACGCGCAGGTCGTACAACATTTGAACAGCCTTGGACTGTAATCAACCATGACACGTAAAGCATGTTATTACAAGCTTGTATCTTATATATTTGCAAGGCCATACCAGTTACAACATTCCCTACAAAAATGAGTTAGGCGAAATCTAAACGTGACTGAACCAAGCCTGGAACTTCCAAAATCATCTTTCTGACTCAAATTTATTTTAGCCCGGAACTTCCGGGTCATACCTAGAACATTCGAAAATAACCTTTTGTACGGAATTTATTTCTGTCCGGAACTTCCGGTCCAACTAGAACTTCTGGACCCGGAACTTCCAGTCTAACCGGAACTTCTAAAAATAACATTCTGTATCGAAAATTATTTCAGCCCGGAACTTCCGGTCCAACCAGAACTTTCAAAAATCCGACGCAAAAATAATAGATCCAATCTATTTCCACCACATATCACTATATGTTATCGATCTAGATAAAACACTACGCACGTAGGCTCTGATACCACTGTTGGGTTATGGGGAGGCTACGCTAGCGCTTAATTTCAAAAATTTACCCCGTTAGCCCAGGAACCATGCGTGTAATGGGATCATGGGTCGTTATCTCGAGCCACGAGACGCGCTCGGGCAGCGGAAGTAGAGTCGATGAAGCGCGTCCTCGAGCTACTCCTCCTGGCTTCGTTCGTCTGTCGGCGATCCGGCGATGAAGACGACGTGATTCCACGATCCGGCGAACTCCACAGAAGGAAGATAAGCATCACTATTAGAGTAGTTCCTCTACGGTATCCACACGTCTAGGGATAGGATCGCCTCGCGTCGACGTACTAGCACCACTCGCGAGATCCGGGATATCGATCACAACCCTTGCAATCGAGAAGAGAAGAGAGGTGGCGGCTAGGGTTCTCAACCAGGAGCAACATCAACTTTTTCGTGCTAGCCCCTCCTTTCTTTATATAGTGCCCTGTCATGGGCCTTTAATCTGTATTAAAGCCCAACAGATCTAATCTGTTCGCCTGGACCAAAAGTTCCGGTTCTAACCGGAACTTTCGAAAATAACCTTCTGTATCAAATTTATTTTGATCCAGAACTTCTGGTCTAACCAGAACTTCCGATTCATCCAGGTAGGCCCAAAACTTCTGGTCCAACCGGAACTTCCGGCTCCTCCAAAAAACCGAAATTGGTGCTGGCCCGGAACTTCCGGTTACAACCAGAACTTCCGGTTACAACCGGAACTTTTGGATGCTCCAGAACTCGGAACTTCCGGCCCTAGGCCAGAACTTCCGGTTCCCCCAGAATTCTCTTAGGCACAATTCCATCACCTTTCGGACGAGAACATTTACAGATACACTTCTTTAGGACCACCATGTATCTCTTGAAAGGGAACATGTTATGTAGGAATATAGGGCCAAGAATACCTATCTCTTTGATAATGTGAATAAGTAGATGTGTCATAATATCAAAGAAGGATGGAGGGAAGATCCACTCAAGACTAACAAGACAGTGGACCACATCGATCTGCAGCTTTTCTAGTCGGCCTAGATCAATTACCTTCTATGAAATTTCATGACGGAATGCACATAGCTTTGTGATTGTAGCTCTAACATTTTCTGGTAGAATACCCCGTAGTGCAATCGGAAGCAACTGTGTTATCAACACATGACAATCATGAGACTTTAGGTGTATGAATTTTTTCTCTTTTATGTTTATTAATCTCTTTATATTGAAGGAGTATCTAGACGGGACCTTCACACTGTTCAAGCATTCAAACATGCTTTCCTTCTCATTTTTACTAAGCACGTAGTTGACGGGACATAAAGTACGTGTCATTATCTCTTAGTTTCGGGTGTAGATCAGCTCACTATTGCGTATCTTGCAGGTCTTGCCTTGTCTGTAGCATATCTTTGCCTGACCCATATACACCTAGGAAGCCTAGTAGGTTAACGCACAGATTCTTCATGAGGTGCATCACATCAATTGAGTGATGGACATCTAAGTCTTCCTAATAAGGTAGGACCCAGAATATGGACTTTTTTTCTATATTTTTGCGTTTTCATCTATACTCTTTGCAGGTTTGGTACCATGGCACTTTCTAAATACCACTTTTAGATCCTTAAGGATAGCGAATACATGCCTCCCATTACGATGATTAGGCCTAATACGGTGCTCCGTCGCCTCACCAAAATGCTTATATTTCTTCCTTAACGGGTGGTTGGTAGCGAGAAATCGATGATGACCCATGTACACGACTTTCCTATAATTTGACAAATACATGCTATCGATATCATTTAAATACTGGATGCATGCCTTGAATCCCTTGATAGTCAGCCTTGGCAGGTTACCAAGTGTAGGCTAATCTTTTATGGTTACGAATAACATAGCTCGTAGGGTGAAGGTCTCCTATTTGTACTCAGGACATACACGTACACCATCATTCCACATCGATCAATGGTTTAAGGTACACATCAATGCCGTTGTCAAGTTGCTTCGTGTCTTAAATAAGAACCGGCATCATCATAAACTTTCGTTTCATGCACAACTGAGGAAGGTTATAGATACATACAGTCACAGGTCAGGTACTGTGACTATTGCTCAAATCATTGAATGAATTCATGCCATCCCTACTCAGCCCAAACCTTATGTTTCTTATCTCATCTGCAAAGTCTGGGTACTTTCTGTCAAAATTTCTCCACTAGGTCACATCAGTGGGGTGTCTAAACATTCCATCTACCTTATGTTCTTCTTTGTGCCATAACATCATTTTAGCATGTGATTTATTTACGAACAAACGCTTTAACCGTAGTATTATGAGGAAATACCACATCACCTTAGCTAGAACCCTCTTCTTGTGATAGTTCCTGCCAACGTCACCAGCATCGTCACACTTAATCTTATATCGCGATGCACCGCACACTAGAAAAGCATATAAAGAATTGTACTCCTCGCCACAATAGAGAATATAATCGTTGGGGCATGTATGTATCTTTTCTACTTCCAATCCTAGAGGGCAAACAACCTGTTTTGCCTCATATATTGTTTGAGGCAAATTATTGCCCTCTAGAAGAATATTTTTAATGAGCCATAACAACTCATTGAATCCTTTGTCAGATATACCATTTACCATCTTTCATTGAAACAAATCTAGTGTCGTACGTAATTTTTCTTCCCATTTTTACAATCCGGGTACACCAATGTCCGGTGGTCCTCTAACAAGCGTTCAAACTTTTTAAGGTCCATTTCATAATCAAAGTCATCTGCTGTATCACGCAACATCTGTTCTAGGTCATCGTTTTCTGTAACATTGGTATCTGCAACGGATTCGTACTGGGTGAAGCCTGGAATATTATTGTTGTCTTGTTCTTCATCGTCATCTTCCTATATAACACCATTTTCTCCGTGCTTCATCCAACAAATATAATTAGACACGAATCCTCTTGAGAGCAAGTGAAAGTGAATGGTACTTATCTTAGAGTACATCCTCAGATTCTGGCAGTCTATGCATGGAAATAGTGAACACATCAATTTTGAAACATATAAATAATAGCACACAAGATTCTATGCAAACCACACAAGGTTCATCCATGCCACACAAGGTTCTCATACATGATTGAAATAAAAGTTCAGAAGTCGGGTTTTCATCCATGCTGTCACAGCCCTCAACTAGCGGAATGTGGGGAAGAGAGCGCAGGAGGTAGCCGTGGCAAACAGGAGGGTGAGGGCGTGTTGTCTCTCGCTTCCCCGGTGCCATGACGGTGAGGAGGGAACCGGCGCATGGAGGAGAGGTAGAGCTTTGAGATAATAGATTGCTTTATTTCTTGATGAGAAGTTTACAATCTACTTGCTCCTTTATATAGAGAAGGGGCTACCCTATCTTCAGAAGTTATAATATTTTAGGGAGAGCCATCTAATAGCAAAGAAAACTCTAACTGAGGAAATAATCTTACAAATCAGGAAATAGATATAAGCAAAACAGGAAGTAGGAGATATTATGTTGATTGGGATCTTCAAGGGATCCTACTCAGATCCAGGTGGACTGGCGCACCCACTAGCTAGGCCAACGCAGCTTGTCGCCAATGATGGTAGATGTGTCTCCACCTGACATCTTCCCAGTCATTGAGAAGCAACTCATCCTCGAGCTGGAAAGTCGGGTACAGCTTAACAAACTCATCGTGGAGCATCCAGGACGCCTCCGATGCCAATTGCTTGTCCTACTGCACAAGGAGCTCCAAGTGATCATGGGCACGATGAACTTTTAGGACCTTTGTAGGCTATTGATACACCCGACCATGGAGGAGAGGAGGAAGCGGTGGCGACATAGTTGGGGGCATGCTGACAAAGGGCTTCAGCAAGTTGACATGGAAAACTTTGTGGATATGGGCAGATGGAGGAAGTTGTAGCTTGTATGCGACCTCGTCCATGTGCTGCAACACCTAAAATGGTCTGAAATACTTGGTCCTGAGCTTGCCATGCCCATGAGATGAGACTGACATGGTCTGGCGATGGAGCAGGCGCAGCCACACCCATTGCCCAACGATGAAGGCGATGTCCCGATGGTCGTTGTCGTAGTGGTGCTTGTAGTGTAGCTAGGACTACTCGAGGTGATCCTTGATTTTCGCTAAGAACTCATTTCGTTCCTTTAGGAGCTGATCCATCGTAGGAAGGTTGGCCGACCCATGATCATGGTGGTGGAGACTAGGTGGGTCACGATCGTAAATCTCCTGAAACATTGTGGTCTTGATAGCCTACTGAAAGGAGGTGTTGTAGGCGAACTTAGCCTATGGAAGCCAATGAAGCCATTGTCGAGGCCAGTCTCCTATCAAACAGCGTAGATACATGACAATAATCTTATTGACTACCTCTAATTATCCATCGGAATGCAGGTGGTAGGTAGAGCTGAAATGCAACTTGAAGCCGATCAGATGGAATAGTTCCATCCAAAGGCTACTGGTGAACATCAGGTCATGGCCGCTGACGATGGATGCCGGTATGCTATGGAGCCATACAATCTCCGTGAAGAAGGCGTTGGTGACTAATAGAGCCATATATGGGCGACTTAATGGTATGAAGTGTGCCATCTTTGAGAATTTGTTCACCACCGTGAGAATCATCGTTTTACCATTGCGGTGTCGACCCACATCGTCGATGGAACACGCAAAGGCTATAGGAGGCCAGTCGGGTGAAGATGCTCCGCCTTGTTGCGCTAGCAGACCACGCAGGCCCACATGAAGTCTTGGACTGCGGTGCATGCGTTGGGAATGTGAAAGTTAACTTAGAGATGGTGTAGAGTCTTCTGAACACCCTCATGGCCGATGTCATGGGTGGCTTGCAAGACGGCCATTAGGGACAGAGAGGAGGTCGGGATGTAGATGCAACCATGAAAGGTGATCATGTCGTCGATAATCTCCCATGGTCCTGGTTGTTTTTGATAATGTGTCAAATAATTAATTAATTAAGAAATAAAGACAATGTCTTGCATGAGACAGCTCAAACGCACAAACGACCAAAACGCTAGGCATTGCATCGGAGATGATAAATGTCTTTAGACAATTTAGAAGGTAAAAGTGACCACAATTGTGACATACGAGAGAAAAGAGAGAATAATTATTTTTGCCCCGCTGATAGATAATATACATTGTAAATATTATTTCTATAGCTATTTATGTGACATAAATGAATATAGATATAGTCATGGACAGTATGTTTGGGAATGCCCTAACACATAAATCATAAATGCATCTATATATTATAATCAGTGACATCTTACTTTCATCTCCTAGGGAAAAAAGACGAACAGTTTCCTGGATATGACAATTGTGCTCTTTGTTTGTTGTTAGGTATATTATTATCGCCCGTGGGCTAGCTTAGCCTCCTCTCACGTCATGAAACATAAGAATTTTAGGGATGGAAGGCATCAGGAGAATTTATTGGATAAAAGTGATTTATTCAACTAGTAATTGTCTACATATCTGAATGTAAATGTTTGTTTAATGCTTTTAAGTAGAATACATATCTAATGTTACTTTTCCGTATTTTGAAGAAACGATTATGCAGCATGAGCTCAATTACACATCGCACAAAACTACTTCAATCCACACATTGTCTGGTTCGTCGCTTTGAATACTGTTTGAGAAGTGTTAGTGTTTCCTTGTGTTTAATTTGACTATGCCCCTCGCAATATTTTTTTTTGCTTGTCTAACCAAGCTTGTTAATTTTATTTCGGTTTATCTCTTGGAATAAAATATTTCGGTACTGACCGATACTGATGTACCATTTCAGGGTGTAATAAAATAATATAAATATATTTAAAATATATATTAGGATAATTTTATGGTGTCCCTAAATTTTGTGGACCATCCAATCTGTACGATCCAATGGCTCAGATTTAAAATCGGTGAGGTAATAGGTCATATAACCCTAATGGCTCAGATTTGAAATCGGTGAGGTAATAGGTCATATAACCTTTCTTTAATATATACAGACTCACATACATACAGTAATTAATTCTTTTCCTTTTATGCTAGTAGATTAATTGTTGCATGCACTAGGAAAAAGGAAATAATCAACAAACTTTCCGTGCAGGCGACATGCATACATATTACTTTTCATAATCAAAGCAATTTATAGCCAGTTAGCCTATTTTCTTTTTAATTAATTATTTTAAACACACTTAATCAACAGTCTAGATTAGTTTCAACTATTATCTCCTTAGGAGGTAACGGGGGTACCGTAAATGGACCATATTAGTATGATTAAATATGATATATTTGAATATGTTGATATCTCAAATATAGTATATAGCTTAAATATAATATAATTTTGTTCCGAATGGTTGGCATGAGCCGGTATGGGGATGGTATTGACCAAATGACCAGTATTAAAACTAAAACGGTACGCAGCTTAATACGTACCAGTTTGAGTGACAGAATGGTACATATCGGTCATTTCAGCCAGTACCGAAATGGAATTGATAAGCTTGTGTTTAATTCTCTTCTACAATAGTGCTATGATAGTTTTCTTCTTTTCTTGTTTACTGTTCAAGGACTTCTATGTCAGATTGCATGACTTTGTCCAGGTCTTCGAGGCTGCTAAAACTGCTGCATTTTGTAAAGAGAGTGAACTGTTTTAGTTAATACAATACTCCAAGTATCTTGGCAACAACTTTTGGGATTCGGAAGATGTTACAGGCGTTCTGCTTTTTCTGTACAGTTCATGCACAGCTAGCGGGTTGGTGGCGGATTGGTGTCGGAACAGCAGATAGTGGACACTATTGCAGATGCTAAGTTTCAATACCCGACTTTAAGAATCACTCATAAATTTGATAATATACGTTTAAAACATGACTTTTTTAACATAACACATTAAAAACCAACCACAAAGACAAAACACATCAATACGTACACTTATAACTTTTAAGTAAAAACAGGCGTCTAATTGCACTTAAAATATCAATGTACAGGTCCAAAGGAACTTAAATTAACAAAATATATATTGTGTTTTACTGTAATAATAAAAGAAGACGCATGCCAACTGAATAATTTAAAGTTCAAAAGAGGGCTTGTCATGGGAATGACCCTAGTGTACCTCTCGAGTGCCTTTAAGTCAGTCGGACAGAGCAAGGGGTCGAGAAACAAGACAGTAATGACAACCTTGGAGTGTACTTCCGCTTCTACTTTAAGTATAAATGTTATTGAAATCAATCTTGCTACTCGTCCAAGTGATTCGTGGGTATTTGATACCGGATTAATGATTCACACTTACAAATCGTCGCAGCGGCTGAATAGGATAAGGAAGTGTGCAAGAGACGAATTGGATGTTTACGTCAGCAATGGTGCAAAAGTTGCTGCGTTGGCCGTCGGCGTCTATTCTTTATCGCTACTCTCAGGATTAGTTTTGGAGTTAAATAATTGTTATTTTATTTCCGCCTTGGGCAGAAACATTATCTCTTCGTCATGTTTAGAGGAAGACGGTTTTGAATTCGTAATAAAGAACAAGTGTTGTTCGTTATTTTCGAATGGTATGGTCTATGGTGTTTGTCCATTGGTGAATGGCTTGTATATTCTGAATCTTGAGGATACACACATTTATAACATTAATACCTGAGGAGTCATGGTATGAACCATGAG
>KE372721.1:260360-273180 GCA_000418225.1 Zizania latifolia | reverse complement strand
AGGCTGAACACCAAGTATTTGATCTTGTGCGTATGAGTGCACTTTTACGTGTCTTTTTCTGCAGATCGTATATTGTACTCATGGATGCATTTTGACTGAAACTTGTGTTTTTTCTTTGTACGATCTATTTCTGAGAGTACTTTTTGGAGGAGTTTGTATAGACTTGCAACGAGTGAATATTTAAACACAGCCTTGTGCTGAGCATCTTGAAACCATTCGCAAGTTCGATACAAGAGGTCGAAAGATTTTTGTATTTCCGCTGTGTTTTTGTTTTTGCGCCCATTCACCCCCCCTCTGGTCGCTAGTTTCGGTCCTACAATTGCTCACATTCCACGACATGTTTCATAACATACTCGAAAGCAACCTTTATAACTACCCAGTTACAGAATATCATTTGGAAGCCCCTATGTTTGTTACTACACATTCTGAAATCAATGACCATCTCAGGTCAAAGGATTCTGCAGGTACACCATTTGAGATGATAACTGATGGCACATCAAGAATAACAATCTCAGCAGTATCTCAAGGTGGGTCTATCCAACACCATGTTCTCTAAAATGTGTCCACATCGCTGATTTGATATTTCCATATCTATGATCCGTGAAATATGATCATCAATCAGTCAAATGTGCTAATCTATAAATCATCACTATCCCACATGATGATGAGATTATGGATCATTTAGAATAACATTATTATAAAACAAAGAATCTCACAAACAAGTCACATACTTGCTAATCAACGTAAAAGATAATTATTCGAGGAACAAGATAACCAATTATCTAAAATTACATCAGCATAGACAAGACTCATTCTCTCACATACACTAGACTCTATCACACAAGTATCTAATACCCATAGAGCTCAAGTGCGCCTCATGCTTAGGCTGTGAGAGAGGTTTCGTCAACGGATCGGCAATGATCGAATCCGTGTGCACTTTACATATTTTTACATCACCTCTATCTATGATCTCTCGGATGAGGTGATAGCGCCACAGTATATGCTAGGACTTCTGGTGTGACCTAGGCTCCTTGGCTTGCACAATGGCACCACTATTATCGCAATAGAGGTCCACTGGACTAGACGCACTAGGGACAACATCTAGCTCAGAAACAAATTTTCTGATCCAAACAGCCTCTTTCGTAGCTTCAGAAGCTGCTATGTACTCGGCCAATGTTGCTGAATCTGTAACCGTTTTTTGCTTGGAACTCTTCCAACTCACTACGCCTCCATTGAGGCAAAACACAAATCCAGACTACGATCTCGAATCGTCCTTGCCGGTTTGGAAGCTGACGTCGATGTAACCATTTACAACGAGCTCCTCCGTACTTCCGTAGACTAGGAACATATGCTTAGTTCTTCTCAAGTACTTGAGGATACTCTTTACCATTGCCAGTGACGTTCACCTAGGTTTGATTGGTATCTGCTCATAACACTTAGATCATAGGAGACATCTGGGCGTGTACAAAGCATAGCATACATGATGGACCCGATTGCGGAAGCATACAGGATTACACTCATCTTCTCTAGCTCATCAGATGTCGAAGGACACTGATTCTTGCTGAGAGTAATATCATGTGACATTGGTGATAAACCTTTCTTAGAATCCTGCATATTGAACCATTTCAATACCTTATCGATGTACGTGCTTTGGATTAATCCAATTAGCCTTCTCGATCTATCTCTATAGATCTTTATGCCCAATATGTATTCTGCCTCTCCAAGATCTTTTATTGAGAAACTTTTTTGCAATGAATATTTAACAGCATCGAGCATTGAAATATAATTTCCGATCAATAATATGTCATCTACATATAAGACCAGAAAAACAAGCGCGCTCCCACTAGCCTTTTTGTAAACACAGAGCTCTTCTTTATTCTTGATGAAACCAAACCCTTTGATCACTTTATCAAAACGAAGATTCCAACTCCGAGAAGCTTGCTTCAGCCCATAAATGGACTTTTGAAGCTTGCAAAATTTCCCAGCATTTTTTAGATTGACAAAACCTTCAGGCTGTGTCATGTACACATCCTCGCATAGGTTTCCATTAAGGAAAGCCGTTTTGACATCCATTTGCCATATCTCATAGTTATAATATGCGGCAATTGCTAAGATGATCTGGATAGACTTTAGCATTAGGACGGGCGAAAATGTTTCATCATAATCAACACCTTGAATTTGCTTAAAACCTTTCGCCACCAATCGTGCCTTATAGATGTAAACATTTCCATCAACCTCTATCTTTTTCTTGAAAATCCATTTACACTCGATAGTTTTGACACTATCAGGTAGATCGATCAAGTTCCAAACTTGATTCTCTCACATGGATTCTAACTCGGATCTTATGGCTCGAAGCCATATATTAGAGTCTGGTCCCATCACCGCTTCCGAGTAGGTCTTAGGTTTATCATTGTCTAATAATAATATATCATGCTGCCCTGTGGTTAATAACATAAACCGCTCAGGTGCGTGACTAACCCTTTCCGACCGACGTGGGGCTGGTGTCTCGACAACAGGTTCTGCAACACCTTGCATATCAAGTTTTGGTTCAATAAGAGATGAAATACTTTCGAGTTGTTCCCGAACTTCTTCGAGTCGCACCATGCTCCCACTAACTCCTTTCGAGAGAAACTATTTCTCAAGAAAGACAACATTCAAGGCGACAAACACTTTGCCTTCTTCCTGGTTATAGAAGTAATATCCTTTGGATTCCTTAGGATTCCCTACAAAGAAGCATTTATCAGATTTGGGAGTGAGCTTATCAGACATCAAACATTTTGCATAGACCTCACAACCCCATATCTTTAGAAAAGACAACCTGGGACGCTTCCCAGTCCATATCTCATATGGTGTCCTCTCCACAGATTTAGATGGAACCCTTTTTAACGTGAAAGCAGTAGTTTTTAGAGCGTATCCCCAGAAGGACAATGGAAGATCAGATTGACTCATCATTGACTGTACCATGTCTAACAAAGTTTGGTTCCTCCGCTCAGACACCCCATTCCATTGAGGCGTGCCTGGTGGAGTCAGCTGTGGAACAATTCCACATTGCTTTAGATGATCAATAAACTCATCGCTCAAATATTTACCTCCATAATCCGATCGTAGAAATTTAATTGTCTTGCCTATATGATTTTATACCTCATTCTGGAACTCCTTGAACTTTTCAAATGATTCAGATTTATGCCTCATTAAGTAGATATAACCAAATCTACTAAAGTCATCGGTAAAAGTAATGAAGTACTGAAAACCACCTTTGGCCATAGAACTCATTGATCCACATATATATGTATGTACAAGGGCCAATAATTTATTTGCCCTCTCACTTTGACCAGTGAAAGGCGTCTTAGTCATTTTGCCAAGTAAACAAGACTCGCATGTGTCAAATGATTCGAAATCAAATGACTCTAGAAGACCATATTTATGAAACTTCAGCATACGTTTCTCATTTATATGACCTAAACAACCATGCTAAACAAAAGTGGGATTCAAATCATTAAGCCGTGGCTTCTTCGTATTAATGTTATAAACATTTATATCCTCAATATTCAGAATATATAATCCATTCAACAATGGACAAGTACCATAGAGCATACCATTTAAAAATATCGAACAACACTCGTTCTTTATTCAGAATTTATACCTGAAGTGGAAGTCTTACTTCCCTTCTTTTTCTTGAGTTCTTTCAAGTACAACTTGCAATTCCTCCGCTAATGACCAATCTTATGGCAGTGGTGGCAAGTGTCAGAAGTAGCAAGGCCAATCTTGGACTTTCCAATAGGTTTAGGCTTAGAGCTCAAGATCTCATCTGAAGCTTTAGCCTTGCCCTTGTGTTTTCTCTTCTTGCTATCCTTCTGAACCATCATCACATGACTAGAGCTTTTCTTAATGCTTTTCTCTGTAGTCTTTAGCATCCCGTGCAATTCACCCATGCTTTTTGTCATGCTATTTATATGAAAGTTCAAAATGAATGGCTCGAAGCTCGCAGGGAGCGACTGGAGAATCACATCCGTAGCCAACTCTTGGCCAAGAGGAAAACCAAGTTTTCTAGGCTCTCAATGTAACCAATCATCTTGATTACATGAGGATTGACTAGACTGCCTTCTGTCAACCTGCACACAGACAAGGACTTTGAGGTGTTGTACCTCTCGGCCCGAGATTGGTTCTTAAACATGCCTTTGAGTCCTACGATCATATCGTAGCAATCCCTATTCTCATATTGCTTCTGAAGCTCAGAGGACATACAGGCAAGCATTAGACAGCTAACATCAATTGAATCATTGGCGTGCTTCTCATAAGCCCTCTGATCCATGGCAGATGCATTATCAGCTAGTTCATCAGAATGGGGCTCCTCTAGAACATATTCCTTTTTCTCTTGTTTGAGAACAATTCTCAAGTTTCTATGCCAATCAGTAAAGTTTGTTCCAGAAAGCTTTTCCTTTTCAAGAATTGATCGCAAATTAAAACTAGAAGTGTTACTAGCAGTAGGTGCTATGATCTACAACAAAAATACAAGTTTCAGCACTATGCTATGTGAATCTTTTATTAAATAAAAGATGCTCTACTACATGATATACAATCGTTTTCCCTCTTACGACATGTAGTGGGACAAAATCCATATTCAACTAACTTCTAGTGAGCTTGGCATCACTGCTAGAAAATTATTGACCTAGATAAGCAACACTTTGCTAATCATATCCCTATGTGACTCTTGTTCATTAGGGTGGCATCCAATGCCTCGACGCCCAACTCCATGCCCCAAAGCCCAAAACCGTTTTGATAGCTTTGTTAAGCAAATGAATACTATGCTTGTGGATGTCCGACATCCACCCTAACTGGTTAAGATAAAAGATGGCACCCTGCTTTAGCAAACCTACTATGCAATGATCAAAAACCTTTATAGGTGCAGCTATTGGAAAGGGCATCAAAGACTCTTAATTTTCTGAGGAAAACTATTCTAACATGGTAACGATGCCTACCGCACACAGAACATGAAAGAATAATATGACAGGAACATAAGTAAACATCACAGGCAATTATATTAATTGTGACATAGTATGGCCCTTCTCACATGGTGATCTCTATCTCCATGGTTCCTGTCCTTCAGGTCATCACGCTTCAGGCCTCCATGATCTTGTATCAGTCCATTACATCTAATAGCACTATACGAATTACATGAGGAGAAGCATCACATGTCGACACGTAGATCGTACAACAATAGAACAGCCTTGAGCTGCAATTAACCATGACACGTAGGCCATAAAATTTACGTAAATGCATCGCATGCTGCATAAGGCCATACCTGTCACAATATTCTCTGCAAAAACGAGTTAAGCGTAGAATCTATGCGTGACTAAAAAGTGGATCCGGAACTTCTGGCTCAAGGCCAGAACTTCCGACTCAAATCCCGAAACATCCGACTCAAAGCCCGGAACTTCTGAAATCACCCTTCTATATCATATTTATTTTGGCTCGAAACTTTCGGGTTAAACCCGGAACTTCCAAAAATAACATTTTGTACGAAAATTATTTCAGCCCAGAAGTTCCGGCTGGAACCCGGAACTTCCGAAAATCCGATGCAAGAATAATAGATCTAATCTATTTTCACCACATATCACCTATATGTGCATGATCCAGATCGAACACTATGCACGTAGGCTCTGATGCCACTGTTGGGGAACGGATAGGCTACGCTAGTAAAAACAACACTTTTTCTACCCCGTTCAACCCAGGAACCATACGAGTAATGGGATCATGGATCGTTAGAGATGCGCTAGGGCAGCGGAGGAAGAGTTGGGGAAGCGCATCCTCGGTCAACTTCGCACAGCTCCATCCAACCGTTGGCGACGAAGACGATGTAAACTTGCGATCATCACATTAAGATGATCAGCGCCACAATTGCAGCGGCGCCTCTACGGTATCCACACGTACAAGTCCGGGATCACCTCATGCCGGTTAGGGGAGATGCGGCCATAGCAGGTGAGGCTAGGGGAGAGATGATGGCTAGGGTTAGGGGAGGTCCAACAGCAATAGCCTTTTGCGCCCTAGCCTCTCCTCTCCTTATATAGAGCCCACTGATGGGCCTTTAATCAACATTAAAACCCACCAGATCTAATCTACATGTTTGGCCTAGAAGTTCCGACCGAGGCCCAAAACTTCTAATTCATCTAGAATTCACCTCTAGAGTAGGCCCGAAAGTTCCTCTAGAACTCGCCACTAGGGCAGGCCCGGAAGTTCTGGTCCAACCAGAACTTCTAGTTTCTCCAGAACTTGTCACTAGGGCATATTAACATCACATAGGTCCAGAGGCGGTGCTGGCCTTGGCCCCTGGCGGTGAGGATGCCTCTATGACATCGGGGGTGGCGGTAGTTAATCCTTCAATAGAAGGGTTGGCTACCGAGAAGGCCGTTGTTCCCCCGGTGGAGGGAGCGGCAGTTGTCACACCTAGAAATTCTAACCATTTCCTTACGACTTATTGTGCGAAAAGTACCCTCGTCCAAAAATTAGCCGAGGCAAACAATAGACAATTTATTGAACATCAAAAGGTGGCATTGGAACCTCAAAACAATAATGACAAACATCATAACTCCTAAATAACTTTATTAACGCAGCGGTGAGTCCACTCCATAGGCAGACTTGACTGGGCCTATCTCAAAAGGTGCCACATTTATCTTTACTAACGAACTCCTCTTCTGGTGGTGGGGGAATGCAAGGGTGAGTATTTTGAATACTCAGCAAGCCATCCAAGCGGAACGGTTATAGAGGTAGCATTGGAACCTCAAAACAATAATGACAAACATCATAACTCCTAAATAACTTTATTGACACAGCGGTGACTCCACTCCATAGGCAGACTTGACTGGGCCTATCTCAAAAGGTGCCACCTTTATCTTTACTAGCGAACTCCTCTTCTGGTGGTGGGGGAATGCAAGAGTGAGTATTTTGAATACTCAGCAAGCCATTCAAGCGGAACTGTTATAATGCACAAGGGATACAAAGGATGGCACAATAGGGTTCATTTGCATAAAAAGAGCATTAAAGAGAGATAGAATTTAAAGAGTAATTTTAATTAAAATGAAACCTAAAAAATAGTATTAATCCATTCACTGAATAACTCTTACCCAGAGTCATTAGTCCCAAAAGAACCAACCAAACCACTCTAACCAGAGCTACCAGGTTGAATAGAAAGTAATTTAGGTTAATTAAGTGAAAATGGGACTAATCACGAGTGACCTTACATTGCCGCCCTTAACCGTGGGCATGGCTATTCGAATAGTTTTACTCTGATCAGGTGTGCACAACTTTACCCACAAGACACAGCCCTATAACATGTCACCATACGCCTTAATACCACCACAGTACCTTAGAAAAGAGCTGTGATATATAACCATCCACCTAGAATGGTCCAAGCTTCACACCCCAGATTCCCATCACACCCAATATCCCCCTGGCGCTCCCCATCCATATAGCAAAGACTTACCCCAGTGCAGGGCTATCGGCCATCTCGATGCTCCACCTAGGATCTCTAGGATTCTGGTCAAACCATTACCCATGCTGGTTTGTGGTGAGTGCGAATTTATAGTGCAAAAGCGGCTAATAAACCAGTCCTTAAAGTGTCATGAGTACGACTAGCAGAACCACAGACCATGTACTCGCAACCCACCTTAGTCAAATTTTAGTTACATTTAATCCATGAAGCAATTCAATATTCAACTAGTAATCATAAGCCAACATTGACATGTAAGTGGTATTTAAACAGCATGATGAAATGTGATACTAGTTTTTAAGCAGGGCTAAGCAATCCTAAGCATCGAGATAAATCATAGTAAATATTCATGCTGGTCAAGTTAAATAATCCCTAGGTACATAAGGATTAGGTAAATAACAACAGGGGCAATACAAACAGGGTTCATATCCCAATCCTAGTGACATTCTAAAATAAAATACAGGTTTTGAATGAACAGTTGCTTTGAAACATGGGTTCAATACGATCAAAAGGAATACTTGAACAACTTGCCTTGCTGAACAAGGATGAAAATGGGCGATTCCTCGACGTAAATAGGCTCTTCCGGTGATTCAGAGACTAAATAGCAATGCATATATTCTGTATTTGAACATATTTTTAATAGGTAAAGCTCAATTTTAGAAAAATTCTACAATTTGAATGGTTAAATTTAGAGTTTGGATGAATTAGATATGAATTTTTGAAGTTTGAACAATCTTCTGTAAATTTTAGAAAATAAAAAGGATTTATGACGTAATACGGAATTATTTTCTAAAGGAAAATCGGATTAATTGCGTCAGCAGGGGCGTACACACACGCACGCAGGCAGGAGCCACGTGACGGCCACGTGGGCGGCAGCGGCCGAGGTGGCGCTGACGCGGTGGCCATGTGGGCGCCACTTCTGTGCCACGCCGGGGCGAAGGTGGCGGGCAGTGGTGGCTCGAAACCTGATGGTCGACGGTGATCAGCGGCATGGCGGCCAGCGGCGAGGGTAGAAACATGAACAGTGAGGGACGGGGAACTCACTATAGTCGACGGTGGCAAGCGACGGTGAAGGGAGGCGACTGGCGGCGGAACGGAGCGGTGGGTGACCTCGAGTCGACGATGGCGATGGCCTTTCGCTGGCTAGCGGTGATGGTGGAGTGGTGGCTGGAGGCGAGCAGAGGTGGCGGAGCAACGACGAATTACGCGGAGACAATCGGTGGCACTAGGGCAGTGGCTAGGGTGTCGAACCGAAAGCAAGGGACTCGGGGGTCCTTTTTATAGCGGTAGCCGGAGAGATGGAGGTCGATATGGCGTCGGTGAGAGTGGGACGGCGGTTAGGGTTCGGGCGCACGGCGTTGGGTCCGATGCGGCGGTAGGCGTGGCTCGAATCCATGGGGGAAAAGACTGGGGCGATGCGAGGAGAATGAATCCAGGCTTGGATTCAGCCGACGACAATGGTGGTGGTGGATTTCATGGTGGGGACGGGGCGGTGGCGTGGCACGAGCAAGGCGGGAGGAGTGAGACGAGCCTGACATGTGGGGCCCGCATGTCAGCGGCTGCACGAGGGGGCACAGGTTGGCTAGGCCGGTGGGGCAAGCTAGGCCAGGGCGCACGAGGGAACAGGTCGAGGCGGGGCACGTGAGGGAATGGGCCGACGGGGGTCTGCCCAAGAGGGGGAAATTCGGATTTTTAAAATAAAATTCATTTTTTAATTCTTTTTTATTTTAGAAAGAACTCCAAAAATTCAAAAAAATATATTTTTGACTCATAAAAATTCTATACATTTTTAGAGACTTTTGCAAAAACTTTCAGCAACATTTTATTTGCAAAAATTTCTTCCTCGAATTTTAATACTCAAAAATCCTTTCTTTTCTTTAAGGAAAATTATAATTTTCTTTTCTTTTTATGAAAATTCTTTTTCCATTTATTTTATTCACAGCTTTTATTACTTTTATATTTTGAAAATTTCAAGCTATGACAGCAGTCGAGGACGGTGTCGTGCAGGCCACAGCGCTTGAGGTGGAGGTCATTGATTTGCCCTGATGGTGGTGGATGGTCTCAAGCTAGGGGCCGGTTCAGGGACCTCTAACGCGGGTGTCGCGGCCCCTGGGCTGATCCAAGGCCCGATGCTAGGGTGCTAAATTCCTCTCCATGGGCCGTACCGAACGGTCAATGCTGGTCTTGGCCTACCCTTGGTCTGGACTGGTAAGCCCAATTGTAGGGTACCTGGGGGTCATATCTCTGACATAAAGCGATACCTCTACTGGTATCCAAACATCTAGGGGTGGAATGCCAATCCGAAGTGTACTAGCACTCAGGTGATCGGTGATGTTATCAGGTCAGGAGAGGCGATGACGACTAGGGTTTCACGGTGGCTAACAAATTAGCACGCACCAAAAGGCATAACCTGATAAGCCCTTGCCCTCATATTTATAGATGTTCTAACTTGGGCCCTTCTAGGCACATCCAAGACTATACTCAGATCCCTATCCGATCTATTTGGGTCTGTATCCAAACCGTTTGGATCTCTATCCAAATTGAGCCCAATTCGAATCCTATTTAAATATAATGTTTTAACCCGTTAAGTGTGTGATCTTGTAGGTTCACGTATATCTTGGTTAACGTATGGAAACTCCTTCCAGTACTCTATTAATAGCGGCCTCTAGCAAAGCATATTAACCTAAGTATATGTAAAGATCATATCGGCTGAACCTATAATGTTCTCATGTACAATTTCTTTTGCCTCACGATATTGATCGAGCACAAGGTGAGACTTGTGTCATCCTATCAATAGCTCAATCTCTCTCTATCTCCGTATTAGATTATAACTTGTGAATAACTCCTTAATCACCTCGATATGGCCATGCACTTCTATAATCTATTATATCAAGGGGCCTAAAGATATCTCTCCCGTAAGGAGGGGCAAATTCTATTTTGATTACTCACATCCTAATACATGTTTCATAGTATACCTGAAGACTACTTTTATAGCTACCTAGTTACAGAGTAGCGTTTGGTAGATTCAAAATAAGCTACTATGTATGTTGAGAACCATGATGTTCTTAGGTCCAAGTACTTTACATAAATACTACTGAGACCAACTGATGACACATAGAATCTCAATACTGTCTCATAGTGGATCTATCTAATATATGTTCGCTAACATACGCCAATGTTATTGATTTGGTATCTCCATATCAATGATTTATGAGACATGATCGTCAATCAATACACATGCCGATCTTGGTCACATCTGTTCTATATATGACTTATATCCAATCAGGAATCATTTAGAAATAGTTACATTATGAGTCTCATGAATGAGTCATGTACTCATTGATCCACAATGATCATTTCTATTTTAAAGAACAAAAATAATTTTATTTCATAAATATAGTATGCCACGTATAACATTTCCATGTTGCCTCTAGGCCATAATGCTAACGGAGGAAGCGTACGGGTCACGGAGGTAGCCAATGGCGTAGGAGGGGTGGAGGGCGAGGGTGGAAGCAATGTGCGGGCGTAGAGCTGGAGGAGCAGTTTTTGTCTGTAACCTAGTTTTAACTGGGCCAGTTTTAGATATTTAGAGGTCCTCTAGGTCAAAATATAGGACAGTCCACAGCCCACCTTGTCGGGGATATGACCCCTGCGTACCCCGTGATGAGCTTATTAGTCTGGACCTAGAGCAGGCCAAGCTCAGCATTGGAGTCCGGTATGGCCCATAAACAGGGGTTCAACTCCGATAAGGAATATCAGATTTTTATTTGGTAACCGAGCTCTATAATCGGTGTAAAGAGATATGATTGTACCAGAATCCTTGTAATTAGGAAATAAGGACTCGGATTTTGTATGTAATCCCAGATGTATGGTAAACCGACTCGGGGTAGAGTCCTAGGTTGTTGGGCTTACTCCTTGACTATATAAGGGGGTGAGGCTCATAGCTTATGCTTATGCTTTCATCTCATAGGCTAATAGCTTGAAGGCTCATTGCTTTTTAAGCTTAGACACCAATATAATCTACTAAAACACTGGACGTAGTGCTATTATCTCTCGACAGGCCTGAACCAGTATAAAACTTAGCTCTTGCTGTTTAGAGTCGATCATAGAACTCAATAGTGTCATGCATCCCTATCTATCTATTCACCACCTAGGGTACCCCCTTGGGTGAACTGCTCAGCAATTCATCGATAGTTGGCATGCCAGGTAGGGGATCATAGTAACTTTCACAAGAGTCCGATGGCATCTCCGCGCCATATCTCTACCAAACCAGGAACAACGTTTGTTCTTGGCGATGTCACCTATATCACCGATTTGACTGGGTGGCTGGTTCCCTTTGACATGGCGCCTATCGCATTGAGTGCATTCTCCATGCCGGGCTCTAGACCCTTTCATCGCTTGGAAGGTGAATCGAGTCACAGAGCACTTGGCTGATACCGTGATGGAAATTGTGATGGATTAGCTTGCCTGGCATGCCGCTAATCACGTAATCCAGCACATCGTGGGTTAGCCCACGACGTTATCAGATCACCAATAAGGCTCACGTCATTGGGGTTCTCCACCCGGCCAAGCTCGGGAGGAGTTTCCCGAACACGTCAGGGGTGGCTCGCTGGTCGGGGTATTCGGCTCTAGTCGAGGTAATCGACGAAAGCCCCACGGTGTTCGAGGCTAGCTCTAGCCAATACACCAGGTCAACAGGGCACCAAGATGGGGATTTCCAGAGCTCCTAGTCGACTCGACTCTACTACGAGGTCTACCGGGTCGACACCAAGCGCGACGGTGTTTTCTGAGATCCCGTGGCTAAAATCAGCTCGATTCAGGACATTGTCGCCAGGATGCCACAGACTCCAGAAATCCAAAGGGTCAGTACTACCCTCCAGGAGGCTGCCCGACAGCTCAAACGCTTGGGAGAAGCGGGCTAGGGAAACTCCTCGGGGCTAACTCGACAACAACATCAGGAAGCCTGAAAACAAGTGTGGTGCCAGAAATTTCGCACGATGGAAAACACTGCGACACAAGGCGGATGATTGGTTGCGGTCATAAGGGTGACAACGCTGAAGCCTAAAGACGGACCCTAAGGCTGAGGAGCCATGGTTGCACCATGGGGATGATGAGTGATTGTCAACGTGGGAAAGTGAAGAAGAGAGATGAAGAGATGAAGAAACTTGACCATGACGGAGTTCGCGTGCGACTCAGGTACACGGATGGGCGTTGGTCGGACAGAGGGGTCGCGAGGGCGTGCCAGTCCAATCCGGGTGCATGGAGCTGAAGCGGCAAGTGAAGAAACGGGATCCACCGTGGTGTTGGCGCGTGCGACTCAGGTACACGGACGAC
>KE372721.1:210508-222652 GCA_000418225.1 Zizania latifolia | reverse complement strand
AAGGCCACCCATGACGACACTTGTCACAACTGTGGCAAGACCGGCCATTGGGCCAGGGAATGCCGGCAGGCGAAGCGCGGCGGTCAGGCACATGTCGCGCAAGCGTATGAGGGTGATGGTCCGTCTCTGTTTCTCATTCACGGGAGTGTCGAGCTGCACTCCCCTCCCGCACCGACCCCTGCCGCTCTTCTCCACCTCGATGAGTCACGCGCTCATGTCTTCCTCGGCAACGGGAACAACGACGACAAGATCGATGGTTGGTTCCTCGACACCGGTGCCACTCACCACATGACCGGGCAGCGGGAGCACTTCTCTGACCTGGACCCCGGCGTGCGTGGCTCCGTCAAGTTCGGGGATGCCTCCGCCGTGGAGATAAGGGGCGTAGGCTCCGTCGTCTTCACCGCCAAGACCGGCGAGCATCGGCTGCTCACCGGTGTCTACTACATCCCTGCGCTGAGGAACTCCATCATTAGGCTTGGCCAGCTGGATGAGAATGGCTCGCGCGTGGAGATCGAGCACGGGGTGCTGCGCATCTGGGATAGCCAGCGCCGACTTCTCGGCAAGGTGAACAGAGGAAGTAATCGCCTCTATGTTCTTCATGTGCTGGTGGCGTAGCCCGTGTGTCTTGCAGCCCGCCGAACAACGACGCCTAGCGGTGGCACGAGCGCTTTGGGCACCTCAACTTTGAGGCCCTGAAGCAGCTCGGCAGCAAGGAGATGGTGCGGGGGATGCCGAGTGTCGAGCACGTGGAGCAGTTCTGCGACACCTGCGTGCTGACCAAGCAGCGACGGCTCCCCATTCCTCGCTAGGCGAGCTTTCACGCCAAGGAGAAGCTGGAGCTCGTGCACGGTGATCTTTGCGGTCCCGTGACACCGGCTACCCCTGGAGGCCGGCGCTACTTCCTCCTCCTCATCGACGATGTGTCCCGCTACATGTGGGCGGTCCTGCTCGATACCAAGGCGGCAGCCACGGACGCTATCAAGCGTCATCAAGCTACTACAGAGAAGGAGTGCGGCCGCAAGCTCCGGGTGCTGCGCACGGACAACGGCGGCGAGTTCACGGCGGCTGAGTTCACGGCGTACTGTGTCGATGAGGGGATTCAGTGCCACTTCTCCATGCCGTACAGCCCGCAGCAGAATGGCGTCGTCAAGCGCCGCAACCAGATGGTGGTGGCCACCGCTCGTGCCCTCCTCAAGCAGAGAGGGATGCCGGCGACCTACTAGGGAGAGGCGGTGATGACTGCCATCCATCTCCTCAACCTCTCACCCACCAAGGCTCTTGATGGCGAGATGCTGTATGAGGCCTGGCACGGACGCAAGCCGACGGTCTGCCATCTTCGCGTCTTCGGCTGCCTGGCGTTCATCAAGGAGCTCAACAACGTCAGCAAGCTCGACGACCGGAGCACGCGAGGGGTCTTCATCGGCTACGCGAAGGGCACCAAGGCCTATCGCATCCTCGACCCTGCGACACAGCACGTCTGCATCTCGCGTGATGTTGTGTTCGACGAAGGGCGAGGCTAGACGTGGGGCAAGATGGTGGACGACGGTTCGACTTCGATGATCAGCGACTTCGTCGTCAAATGCGTCCACTTCAAGGGAGCAGGGGGAGCTAGCAGCTCATCTTCACCGAGTTCACATGCTCTAGCACCTAGCACGCCATCAGCTCCAACAAGTCCACCACCTCCAGCACCAGCCACGTCCCGCTCTCCTACACCGGCGCCCACACATCCGGGATCAACATCCACAGCTTCGGTCCATGACGAGCAGCGCGCGGTGGAGTTCGCCACTCCGCTGGAAAACGATGAGGACCACGTCGACGCCTACCATGACGACGAGCCTCTGCGCTACCGCACCATGGATAACATCCTCGGTGAGCAGCCCGTCCTTAGATTGGCGCAGCATGACCTTGAGGCGGAGCTGCACTTGGCGCACGACGATGGCGAGCCACGATCCTTCACTGAGGCAGAGGGAGACGCTGCCTGGCGCGCCGCAATGCAGCAGGAGATGGACGCCGTCAAGCAGAACCGGACGTGGGAGCTGGCTGATCTTCCAGCCGGCCACCGCACCATCACCCTTAAGTGGGTATTCAAGCTCAAGAAGGATGAGGCCGGGGTAGTGGTCAAACACAAGGCTCGGCTGGTGGCACGTGGCTTTGTCCAGCAGGAGGGAGTCGACTTCGACGACGCCTTCGTGCCCGTTACGCAGATGGAGTCCATTCGTGTCCTCCTCGCGCTGGCAGCCTAGGAAGGCTGGCGTGTCCACCACATGGACATTAAGTCCGCCTTCCTCAATGGCGACTTGAAGGAGGAGGTCTACGTTCGCCAGCTGCCGGGATTCGTCATCCCCGGCAAGGAGAACAAGGTTCTCCGCCTGCGCAAAGGCCCTCTACGGCTTACGGCAGGCACCACGAGCTTGGAACGACAAGCTAGACTCCACCCTCAAGCAGATGGGGTTTCAGCAGAGTGCTCATGAGGCTACAGTCTACCGGCAGGGTAAGGGAGGCAATGCCCTAATGGTAGGAGTCTACGTCGATGACTTGGTGATCACTGGCACCAAGGAAGATGAGGTGGAGGCGTTCAAGACGGAGATGAAGGTCACCTTCCAGATGAGTGACCTGGGGCTACTCTCCTTCTATCTGGGAATCGAGGTACACCAAGATAGCTCCAGCATCTCTCTCCGCCAGACCACCTATGCCAAGCGCATCGTCGAGCTGGGCGGACTCATCGACTGCAACCTAGCCCACACTCTCATGGAGGAAAGGCTAAAGCTGAGTCGCGATAGCACAGTAGAGGAGGTGGACGCGACGCAGTACCAGCGCATTGTGGGTAGCCTTCGCTATCTCGTCCACACACGGCCGGACTTGACGTTCGCAGTCGGCTACGTCAGTCGGTTCATGCAGCGACCGACGAAGGAGCATCAACAGGCTGTGAAGAGGATCCTACGCTATGTCGCAGGAACCTCCGACTACGGCTTGTACTACCCAAGGTGCTCTGGTGTAGCGTACTTCATCGGGTATAGCGATAGCGACCACGCCGGCGACATCGACACAAGCAAGAGCACCAGCGGGACGCTGTTCTTCCTTGGCAAGTGTTTGATCAGCTGGCAGTCGGTCAAGCAGCAGGTGGTGGCTATGTCTAGTTGTGAGGCAGAATACATCGCAGCCACCTCTGCATCGACTTAAGCCCTCTGGCTCGCTCGGCTGCTTGGTGATCTCCTTGGCAGGGACGCTGAAGCAGTGGAACTCAGGGTGGATAGCAAGTCCGCTCTGGCCTTGGCAAATAATCCTGTTTTCCACGAGCGCAGCAAGCACATCAGAGTGAAGTACCACTTCATCTGTGGCTGTTTGAAGGAAGGGAGCGTCAAGGCAAGCTACATCAACACCAAGGACCAACTTGCTGATCTTCTCACCAAGTCCCTTGGAAATATCAAGTTTCAGGAGCTTCGCGCGAGGATTGGGATGAGTCAAATCTCCCAGAAGACGACACACAAGACTTAGGGGGAGAATGATGGAATAAGTCTAGTGCGCTTTAGCCGTTTTTACTTTAGCATTTTAGACTAGCATCTTGGACTAGCATCTTAAACTAGCATCTTGGACTAGCATCTTAGACTAGCATCTTGGACTAGCATCTTACACTAGCATCTTGGAATAATGGGCTGCATGGCCAGCCTATATATACCCCCAACCCTTTAGGTTGAACATGGCATTCTAGTGATCATAAATGAAGAAAAATTGCCCCAACTCTGAGTGTCATCTCTAACAATGCTAGTGTTATCTCTAACACGCTTTACATAGGCCTCACAACCCCGGATCTTTAGAAAAGACAACCCGGGATGCTTCCTAGTCCATATCTCATATGGCGTCCTCTCTACTGATTTAGATGGAACTCTGTTTAACGTGAAAGCAACAGTTTCTAAAGCGAATCCCTAGAAAGACAATGGAAGATAAGTTTGACTCATCATCGACCGGATCATGTCCAACAAAGTTCGGTTCCTGCGCTCAGACACTCCATTCCACTGAGGTGTACCGGGTGGAGTTAGCTGTGGAACAATTCCACACTGCTTCAGATGATCATTAAACTCATGACTCAAATATTCACCTCCTCGATCCGATCATAGAAATTTGATTATCTTGCCAGTATGATTTTGTACCTCATTCTGGAACTCCTTGAACTTTTTAAAGGATTCCGACTTATGTCTCATTAAGTAGATATAACCATATCTACTAAAGTCATCGGTAAAAGTTATGAAGTACTAAAATCCACCTCTGGTTGTAGAACTCATTAGTCCACATACATCAGTATGTACAATGGCTAATAGCTCGTTTGCCCTCTTGCTTTAACCAATGAAAGGCGTCTTAGTCATCTTGCCAAGTAAACAAGACTCACATGTATCAAACGATTCGAAATCAAATGACTCCAAAAGCCCATCCTATGGAGCTTCTGCATGCGCTTCTCATTTATATGACCCAAACGACAATACCAGACATAGGTGTGATTCAAATCATTGAGTCGAGGTTTCTTTGTATTAATGTTATAAACATGTGTATCCTCAAGATTCAGAACATATAAGCCATTCAACAATGAACAAACACCATAGAGCATACCATTCGAAAATATCGAACAACACTTGTTTTTTATTATGAATTCAAAACCGTCTTTCTCTAAACATGAAGAAGAGATAATGTTTCTGTCCAAGGCCGGAATGTAATAACAATTATTCAATTCCAAAACTAATCTTGAGGGTAGCGACAAAGAATAAACGTCGACGGTCAACGCAGCAACTTTTGCACCATTACCGACGCGAACATCCAATTCGCCTCTTACACACTTCCTTATCCTATTCAGTCCTTGCAATGATTTACGAGTATGAATCATTGATCCGGTATCAAATACCCACGAATCACTTGGACGAGTAGCAAGATTGATTTTAATAACATTTATACTTGAAGTAGAAGCGAAAGTCTCACTTTCCTTCTTCTTCTTGAGTTCTTCCAACTGCAACTTGCAGTTCCTTTGCCAATGACCAGTTTTATACACAAACAAGGACTTTGAGGTAACGTACCTCTCGGCCCGAGCTTGGTTCTCAAACATGCCTTGGAGTCCCACAATCATATTATGGGCATCCCTGTTCTCATCTTGCTTCCGAAGCTCAGAGGACATACTGGTATGCATGAGATAGCTAACATCGAGCGAATCATTGGTGAGCTTCTTATAAGCCCTCCGATCAGCTACAGATGCATTATTAGCTAGTTCATCAGGAAATGGCTCCTCTAGAACATATTCATTTTTCTCTTGTTTGAGAACCATTCTTAAACTTCTATACCAATCAATAAAGTTTGTTCCACAAAGAATCGATCACAAATTAAAAATGGAAGTGTTACTAGCAGTAGGTGCAAAGAACTACAACAACAATACAAGGTTTAACACTATGCTATGTTAATCTTCTATCAAATAAAAGATATACTACAATATGTAAAATGATCGTTTTCCCTCTAACGACACATTGTGAGACAAGATCTATATTCAACTAACTTCTAGTGAGCTTTGGCATCACTGCTAGAAGATTAGTGACATAGGTAAGCAACACCTTGCTAATCACATCCTATGTGACTCTTGTTCGTTGGGGTGACATCCTATGCCCGACGCCCAACTCCATGCCCCAAAGCCCAAAATCATTTTGATAGCTTTGTTAAGCAAACTAATATTATGCATGTGGTGTCCGACACCACCCTAACTTATTGAGAGAAAAGATGGCACCATACTTTAGCAGACCCACCATACAATAATCATAACCTTTGTAGGTGCAGTTATTGAAAAGAGCATCAATACTTAATTTTTGAGGAAAACTATTCTAACATGGTAACGATGCTTACCGCACACAGAACATGAAAGAATAGTATGACAGGAACATAAGTAAACATCACAGGCAATCATATTGACTATGACATAGTATGGCCCCTTCGCATGGTGATCTCTATCTCCATGGTTCCTGTCTATCAGGTCATCACACTTTAGGCTTCCATGAACCTGTCTTAGCCTATTACATCTAATAGCACTATACTAATTACATAAGCTAAAGCATCATATGTCGATACGTAGGTCGTACAATATTTGAACAGTCTTGGGCTATAATCAATCATGACGCGCATGCCATGTTATTACAAGCGAGTATCATATACTTTGCAAGGCCATACCAGTCACAACATTCTCTGTAAAAATAAGTTAGACGGAGACTATGCGTAACTGAAAACAGACCTGGAACTTTTGGCTCAGTCGGAACTTTCGGTCGAACGGACCGAAACTTCCGACTCAGGGCCGGAACTTCCGAAATCAACCTTCTGACTCGAATTTATTTTTGGCCCGGAAGTTCCGAGTCACACCCGGAACTTCCGAAAATAACCTTCTGTACGGAATTTATTTCTGTCCGGAACTTCCGAGTCATACCCGGAACTTCCAAAAATAACATTCTGTATCGAGAATTATTTCGGCCCGGAACTTCCGGTCCAACCGGAACTTCCGGAAATCCGATGACAAAAATAATAGATCCAATCTATTTCCATCACATATCACCATATGTGATCGATCTAGATCGAACACTACGCACGTAGGCTCTGATACTACTGTTAGGTTATGGGGAGGCTACGCTAGCGCTTAATTTCAAAAATTTACTCCGTTAGCCCAGGAACCATGCGTGTAATAGGATCATAGATCGTTACCTCAAGCCTCGAGACGCGCTCGGGCAGCGGAAGTAGAGTCGATGAAGCGCGTCCTCGATCAGCTCCTCACAGCTCCGTCCGTTCGTCGGCGGTGAAGTCGACGTAATCCGGCGTTCTCCAAGGAAGAAGGAGAACAGCACCGATGCAGCAACGGTGCCTCTACGGTATCCACACGTACAGGGATGGGATCACCTCGCGCCGGTGTGCTAGCACCACTCGCGAGATCCGGAAGATCAATCACAACACTTGTGATCGTGGAGAGAAGAGAGGTGGCGGCTAGGGTTAGGGTGAAGTAGCAATGATCAGCAGTCTTTTCGTGCTTGCCCCACCTCTCTTTATATAGTGCCCTGTCATGGGCCTTTAATCTGTATTAAAGCCCAACAGATCTAATCTGTTTGCGTGGTCTGGAACTTCTGGTTCCCATCCGGAACTTCCGAAATAGACATTCTGTATCGAATTAATTCTCAACCCGGAACTTTCGGTCCAACCGGAACTTCCGGTTCGTCCAGAACCCGGAACTTCCGGCTCCAGCCGGAACTTCCAGTTCGTCCAGAAAATCGAACACTGGGATTGACCCGAAACTTCTGATCCTACCAGAACTTCCGGATGCTCTAGAACCCGGAAGTTCTAGTTCTCCCAGAATTTTCTTGGACACAATTCTATCACGAGCTGCATCCCCCGTCACCACCGCAACGTCGCCTTCCCCGGCCTGGGCACTCGCCATCGCCTCCCGCCGGCATGGCCGCTCATGGCCACGCGTCGAGAAATGTGCTCCTGCACTGTTCACTGGCTCCCTAGAGCACATCGGCAGTTGGGAGCTATGCGGTGAACTGACCTCAGTGCGTGCCATTGTGCTGAACAGTATTGCAAAGGTGCGTGCCACTGTGCTACCTGCTCCTGACCATTCTGCCATTCTGTGATATTTGGGTGCTACCTGCTGCCGACCCCTGTGCTACCTACGATGTTCACTGGTTCCCTAGAGCACATCGGCGGTCAGGAACTATGCGGTGAACTAACCTCAGCACGTGCCCCTGTGCTGAGCGCTGTGTTGCAGAGGTAAGTGCCCTTGTGCTACCTGCTCCCCTGTGAACCGACCTCAGCCTCTGTGGGCTATATTACCTGTGCTGTGTGATCTGCCTCACTTATTCCGCTGCATTTTCCGCCTCGAGCACATCGTAAGCACCTGAACTGCTTTCTATTCTTGGTTGTTCTTGGCTGTTCTGTGATATTTGTGTAATCTGCCATTCTGCTTAGAACAGATTACAGTTCACCGGCGGTTATGATTGGGTGCCGTTTTGCTTGATTTCATTTTTCTGGTTTGCCATTGTCCTATTGCTCTAGATGGTTTGTCATTTTACAGGACACCCGCCGACGTCTCCCGTCCAGTTCATCCTACTTCGAGAAGTCAGGTTCGTTTTGATCTCCCCTCTTTGTTCTAGCCTTCTCACTGTTCGATCGACATTTTGGGTGTTTTCTTGGGGGCACATATTTATTATCTTGTTCGATTCGTTCCAATCTGAAATTGTGACTTTCTTGCAGCTGAAACGAAGATGTTTTATTCTGTAGGTCATTTATTTATTAAGGCCTTTAAGGGCAGTATTCCATTATAAGATAACTCTACTTTGTTTTTCAGGACATAGTGAGCTAAAGAAACCACTTCACACAAAAGGACTGGAAGCACCATGTCAATTAATTCCGAGGAACCATTAGTTATGCTTGGTCCATGTCCACAAAGGAAGGCAACTAAGGTTCAAGATTCTTCACATCGAGTTGATCAAATAAAGTGCTCACCTAACTTGAGACCTAAGAATTCTAGCAGTGGTCACACAATGCAGTGTGAACATATAGCTTCAACCATTCCAGAGCTGAATTATATTTGGCAGTATGAATTCTTCTCTTGTTCTCATATATGATTTAGCACTCAGAGGAAATATTGATACATCTGAATTGATACATCTGTAGAAAATGCGGGAGGAAATATTCGGGCTGTTCAACAGGTACCCAGTGCTCTGCCATTCTGCTTAGTATCAACTCCTGTTTCTATGATATTTGGGTACCCATGGGAAAAATCTTGATAGTGATTTTAGACTTTTGCTGCGGTTATGATTTCTGAGTTCATTGAACAGTAATGTATTATCTTGCAGGTTCTAAGCCTGGAAGCAACTGCTGGACTAGAGTCATGTCGTGGATGGATCTCGGACTTGATGGATCCTTTGCTGATATGATTCTTGTTCCAGATACCAGTGTTCCACATAAAAGCCGAACATCTGCACTTTTAATTTTTTCAAATCCTGGACAATTGAATTTTTATGATAGTGGTTCTCTATTTTCTGTGCAAAAATCAGAGAAGGGAAAAGTTCAGCTTGAAGCACAAAAAATTCCAGTGGCAGTTCTGACAACTGATCCCAACATAACAGTCAATAATCTTTATTCACTAACTAGAAAGGAATCTCCAAATATTTCACTTAAGGTACAAGTCTGCAATCTGCATTGATTATGGATAGTTTACCATATTAAGACTTAGTGTTGATTTATTGGATCATATCTGTATGTCTTTTCTGTAGAAATTTTGTGAGAGGAAAAACGCCACACCTTTCATGCAAGGGAACATGAAATGGCCTTTGACTGGTGGAGTTCCTAGTGAAATGTCACTGAATAAGGACCACGTAGTAGAAAGAATATACATTTCTAGCTATCAAGATAGTTGTGTGAGAATATGGGATGCAACCTTTCCAGCAATGATTTCAGATCGTCTAATCGACACTAGTCGTAGGGGCACCGACTAATAGATTAGGCGTTATCTAGTCGCTGGTCGACAACAATAGTCATCTAGGACAACACATAATACATATATGCATATATATAACTAAGTTCATAAAAAAATATGTCTAAGACAGCAACAATTAATCTATGTTAAAGATATGATAAAACATACATACCTTAACTTGAAGCATTTCATGATTTTCATTAGAGATATCCCTTGCTCCAAAGTACAGAATCCAGCTACAAGGGTTCCAAGTTCTATTGTGCACAATGTTGAAACAAATTGAATTAAAACAAGTAAACAACCATAGACAATTAAACATATCAATTATCAATATCTTGATCCATATCACCAAATGATCTAAGCTCATAATAATACAAGTTTAAGACAGTACACAATAGCAATTGGTCCAAGTTCATGACCAAAGTAAGTTCAGGACAAAAACAATAGCTATGATAAAATGACAAAGAAATAGCTAAACACAATCAGCTTAGTAAATTATCATCTAGTTGGAAGCCTCCATCTCCACCTTCATCCTCCACCTCCATTGCTTCATCATTTTGTTGTGGATGCATCTGGGCTTCATCTTCCTCATCATCACTACTATCTCCCTCTTCAATTGTTGTTCTTGCATGCTTTCTCTTTCTTTTATAAGTTTGTGTAATAGGGGTATTTCTAGTAGCAATCCTAGGTAAATTGCGACCTCTCATATGTTGAGTTGCACCAATAACTTCATCAACTTGAGCCCAAGTTAAATCGGTGTCATCATGGACTGAATCATAATTAGGATCAACCCACTCTTCTCCCATTAAAATTCTTCAAGGATCAATGGATTGCTTTTCTTTCCTTTAGAACCAAGCTGTCGCAAATTTTGAAACCTATTTGACATCTTTCTATTGTAGCTAACAAAAGCTAACTTATTCAACCTTTTATGCTCTAGCTTGTTTCTCTTTTTGGTATGGATCTGTAAGTTCAACAAAAATATTACAAAATCACATGTTTAGATCTTACAAGTGTCATAGCTACAGATTTCTCTAAAATCCAAAAATGAGACTTGAGAAAATAAAATTACATGAGAAAATGTACTCCAATTACGTTCACATCCAGAGGCTGAACAACAAAGACTTACAATTCTTTTTGCTAAACTTTGTAGCTCAAATGCAAGACCGCCATATGCATCCCACCAAAGAACTAAAATTAAAAAATAATTATCACATAAAAAAAATAAAAAACAAAGTATTAAATATGCATAAAACATTATGACTTTTAAGATTCTTTCTAACTCTATCTCTTATTGCTAATGGCTTTGAGAAGCAATCACCTTCTGACCTCTCATAATCATCAGTTTGTTTGCTTATCTTGTCTTGTTCATCATCATCAGTAACCATTTTTCACACAATATCATTAAATATTGACCTCAATCTTATAGCCTTTCTTTTATCTGTTTCCCTTATGGCAAAGAACTTCCCTAGATTCAAGAATAGGGCTGCTCTGTACAACTTTTGCTCCATTTGGTTGTCCCAGCTCCTCTCAAAGTGTTCTAACACCTCATTGAACAATTGTGGTTTCTCTTTCAAAGCATTTTTAATGCTGTCCTTTGCAGTATCCATGGCTGCCATAATCTCAGGAGCAGCCGGTGTCTCATCACCATCAGCATCAATGCAATAAGGATAGGCTGCGAAGTTCTCATGCAATTTTCTATTGACTTCCAAAATTGCATGGAAAGGATAATTTTCTCAATAGACTCTCCTTCCTTGCCACGAGACAAGCTTGTTTGATGCCACTCATCACTAACAAATAGGCTTAATCTCTGCTTGTGCCTGTGCATACTTGCCAATGTGAGAAATGAAGTGGCAAATCGAGTTGCAGCTGGCCTCACAAGATCTCCACCTATCTTATCTCTCATAAGGTCAAGAAGCCTTCCATGGTTGTAAATGAATCTACACACATTTGCATTAGTAATGTAAGTGTTAAAGACTTTTATCTTTCTAATGTCCTCCAACATCAAATCTAAGCAATAGGCAGCACAAGGCGTCCAAAACAAAGTAGGGATCCTCTCCATTAAAATTCTGCCTGCAGCCTTGAAGTTGGATCCATTGTCTGTGACAATTTGCACCACATATTCCTTTCTAATCTTTTCAATTTGTGCTTCTAACAAGTTAGCCAACATACTTGCATCGGCTATCTCACTTGAACCATCCACTGATCCTAAGAAAGTCCCTGCTGGACTATTAGCAAGAAAATTAATAAGATGGCGATGACTCGTGTCAGTCCATCCATCAGACATGAGTGTGCATCCATATTTCTTCCAAGCTTCCTCATGCTTCTTTCTTAGCTCTATTGTCTTGTTCACTGTCCTATCAAGTAGAGGATTTCTCATTGTATGATATTTAGGTGATCTATAGCCAGGACCATATTGTCCTATGGACTCAATCAAAATCTCCCAACTCCTTGAGTTTACGACACTGAGTGGTATGCAATTCTCATAGAAAAAAATCAGGAACATGATCATCAACAATTTGTTTGGCCTCTTGACTCTTCTTTGTGCAGTGCTCAATAGAAGATTGGGAGATCTTAGAATTGTGCCTTTCTGCAACCACTTCTTCTGGTGTCTTGCTACGCATGGAGCTCACAGGCTTAGAGTATCTGTGGGGGATAGCCCCCCC
>KE372721.1:178689-197706 GCA_000418225.1 Zizania latifolia | reverse complement strand
ACAATAGGTTGCACCCAACAGGGGTATAAATAGCAGGACGTTCGCCTTAGAACGGACGGCTCTGGGAAGAGAGGAAGCTCCTTCAAGCAAGGACAGCTTCTTTAAGTTGTAACACACAACCTTCACTACTCTCTGAGCCCTAGCTCGTGTAATCCGACATTGTAAACTCCATTCCCGATTAGTAAGCACCCCATCAAAACCCAGTGGACGTAGGCTTATTACCCCATCGGGGGGGGCCGAACCACTCTAAACCCTCGAGTCAACTTCGGCCAGTTCTATTCATACGAGCTGTGCAACCATCGGGTCTTGAGTGCAGCGCTTCCCTGCCACTACAAATCACCCCCTCGGATCACCCCCGAGGAGGATTGTCCGACCACCCGTCGACAGTATCTCTGTGGTGGAGCCTCAACCTTGAAAGAACTAATTTTTGTTTGATTTCTCTTTACTTGCTTTGACTTTGTTCCAGAACTTGCAACTGATTCAGTAGCCTGACCAATACCATCACTTGCAGCTTGTTCAGCATCTCCCTACCCTTCTTCATCCTCAACTACTGCTACACGAGATCTTGAATTTTGAATCAAATATTGTCGTATTTCTTTCCTAATCATGTCATCAGCCTTTGAACATTTCTCTACATCATAATAACCCCCAGCAAGGTGTTGCTTGAACCTTTTAATTCCTGAAGACACTATCTTTTTGCAAAATATACATTGCACCAATTCCTTCTTATCTACTTCTGGCCAAAACCCATATTTTCATCCTAGATTTTTAGACTTAGCCTTTCTCTTAGGATCTTTTCCTAGAGCAGCTAAATCTAGTAGCAATGCAACTATAGCCTTATCTAATATGGATCACTTGGAGCAGCTGAGGAAGCATTGGCTTTACTACTACCAACACCTGGAGATGATCCTGATGTACCACCAGCACCATTAGGAAAAATAACCTCCACCATAGCAGCATGCCTAGCATCATCGGAACTGCTACTGCTCATCTTCCTAGCCACAATTTAGCTGCACTATAACATGATAACCATAGAAATTAGTAACTAGGAATAATAGCAAGCCATGAAGCCAATAATAGTTACTCATTTCTTATGTTGTAAGTAGGAAGCCAATTAGTAACTAGGAACTATAGCAGCACATTAGCACTATAGCAACAAGCCATGGAGCCATGAATCCTATTAGCACATTAGCACATTAACAGCAAACCATGAAGCCATGAATCCTATTACTCTTTATAGATCTTCAGTTCTTCACTACACATTTACACAATGAAATAAACTATCAAGCTTTGGTTCCTGACAAGGCAATTTTGTAAGCAATTTCATAGGATGTAGCTTCAAAGTCATAAGCATTACAAGCATTACATATCACAAGCATTACAGATAATTCAACTATCCATCCAGAATTTGTTGAAGCATGAGAAATTCAAGAAAATTCTTGTCATGTAGGATCTATCTTGCATATGAAAGTGCCACTGTATATTGCATATTGCATAAAGTAGCACAGCCTAAGGAGTGAGGACTGAGGAGTGGAGTAGTGGACTGAGGACTCACCTTTCAGCTTTCAGACTTGCAGGCTTCAGATCCACCGGTCCTGCGCTCCTGGAGGCTGGAGGGAGGCGGCTGCAGTCTTCAGATCCGTCGCTCGGAGGGAAGCGGCGGCGCCTGGAGGCTAGAGGGAGGCGGCGGCTGGAGGCTGCTGGCTGGAGCCTGCCTGGCGCTTGAGGGAAGCGGCGGCGCCGGCGCCTGGAAGGTTCAGGCTTTGCCTAGCAGAGGCGGAGGCTTCTGTTGAGTCGTGCGGCTGCTGGAATAGAAAGGGGGACGGATGGAGCAAGAGGTTTTACTTTTCTGCTAGGGTTTCTGTGTTTGGGCTGTGCTGGACCGGACCGGATTTTACCCTGGGCTAGCTAGTCGGCCATCAGGTTTAACAGGTTTTTAGTCGGGCTAGTCGTTCATCAGCACCTGATCGCTCCAAAAATACCGATCAGACCGACTAATCGCTATTAGTCGCGATTAGTCGGCTGACTTGTAATCAGTGCTTTCCAGTTCTGGTACCAATGTTTGTCTTGGATGGAAAGGTTGGTTCTTGTGGTTTATTACTTGTGTTATTCCCTGTTGACAATTAAATAATCAGTTAACCCATACAAGTTATTACTACTCTTTACCACAGGTGGTTGGTGTTAATTTGGATGGAGAAAATTCTTCTGTATCATCACTGGCTTTTTGTTCATTAGACATGACTTTGGCTGTTGGCACAACAAGTGGTCCGGTGAGATCATGTCATTAAATTTACAGATCAGTCCAATTGGTTGACTACCAGATGTTGATAGTATATTCAAAATCTATAATCTCTTATGTCATTGTAGGTCTGCATCTATAAACTTCGTGAACACACTGGAGGTTTAGGCTTTCATTTTGTGACTGAATCTAATCAGGAAGGTATCCATTTCATTGAAGTTATGCATGTACATAATCTATTTGAGAGTGCCCTTTTCTTATGCAAGATATATCTTCCTTTTATTTTTACAGTGCCTTTTCTTACGATTGTTAAGACCAACTGTTCATATGCCTCCTTTTCATTCTGTTATGTCCTTTTTTAGTGCCTATGAGTACCAGTGTGAAGAAGTTGTACCTTCGCCCGATGGCTGGCAATGTTCTCATCAATTTTACAATATTGGGGATGTAATTATGATGGACACGTATAATAAATTATCATACTTCCTTGAAAATCCATTTCTTTTGTCTTGTCAGTAGTGTTTGCTATGTGCAGTTTGATACGAGTATATTATAATAAACTAGATTGCTTTCATCATTTGCATGTTGTAGCTTTTGCATGTAAAGTAGGATCTCTCATCAGGATTATGTTGTGTTTGCATTTTTAGCTGTTTGATGCTGAATTGCTGAGTTTCAACATGGTTTCAGTTACTTGAAAGAGCTCTTGAGGCATCTGAAAATGATTTAGATTCATTGCACAAGCATTCCTCCTAATTTCATGCTTATGTGAAATGGAACCATACAAACAGTTCCTAAGCTATTTTGCAAACTGTCTTCTTGATATATCCGCATTTCTTTTGTCTAGACACCTTAGGTTATGGTGTATTGGAGATAGTGAAAAATATTGTATTACTCTGCAAAAGGGTGCGTTATGTTTAATTGATTTAACATAATAATCTGTAACTACTGGAACTGAACGTTTCATTTCTAGCAATTCTGTTTCCTTCCCAAGGAAAAAACTGTGGGGGGTAGATCCTGATAGTATACGTTAACAATAGGTGGGTTCATATTTGCAAGCAAAACAGGAAAAATAATTTGTAGCCCACACCGACAAAACCCATGTGGTAATGACTCCAGATTAAAGTATCATCATTTTTTATACCATGCTTTTCATTTGTGGGTAGGGCCCTACGAGCCACCCAAGGTACGAATGGAACGAAACAGTCTAGGGTTTGCGCCGTCACTCGGAGGATGGGCTTCTTGTTTCATTCAGTATAAGTAAAGATGTAAGTGCTCACAACAGGACATCACTCTCTACTGCTCCTCTGCTGATTAATCTGTAGTATAAGCCCTTTGTCCATTGCAGAAAAAGAATACACCCAATAAAGTAAAGAAGAATGGAAGGAAAGTCTTATATGAAGCAACAAATACTCTAATTGATGGTGCTGTAAGAAGGACTACTCTGGGTTACAGTAAAGTCTTCCGAGATGATACTGAGAAGATGTTTGTTAAAGACAGTGTTTATGCTAATGAACCGGAAGAGTCTGTCTGTAACAATAGCTGCTCTGATACAGTAGTACCAAGTAACAAAGCTGAAAATAAGTGTGAACCTGATGGTATACTCATAGTGTAAGGCTTCTCCTGCAGAAATTTGAATGTAGTCTCACTCCTGCAGAAATACTACTGGTACACTGTGACTTAGAACTTGTTTTGGTGTCATTCTACTTTATGAGGTTATGCTTGATTTAGCATGTGGTCGAGTATTTCCAATTTGCATCAAACAGTTGCATCTCAGTTCACGCCAATCTGAGTTTTATCTCTGTACTCCTATAAACTCACTTCATTTTTGTTTCTTTTGCCAGAATGGTCTTGCTACTAAAGCTGAGAAGTCTGGCAAGCAAATGAAAGAACGGAAGAATAGGGCTAAGAAGATCCGTGGTGTGAAGAAGGTGAGCTATTGGCTACATGTGACCTGACATTTTCTCTTTGCATGATGTATATAGATTTAAACCTCCTGCCCTTTGCTTTGAAAAACAAAAAATCCAATGGGTTGGTGTTAAATATTTGTGTTTTGAGTATTTTACTTATTTTTTCAGAACTCAGAAAATGTCTATCAGAATCCAGATACTACATATATGGCTGATTGAGGAACTGGTCATATTGGCAATATCTGCAATCATGTGATGTGCAGTTCAATCTCCTCCATTTTTGACAGTTTATGTACGTAAAAGAGCATCTAGAATTCTAGATTATCCAATATGAAACAGCATTATTAGGTCAAAAGGCACTCAACATTATTCTGTGTGTTCTGCTGAGGTGAATCCGGTAAATTAACTGGAAGTGTTCTTTTACTTTTTATTCTTTATACTCACTTAAAAATTCCCATTTGCAGATTCTAGACACAAATCCTCAACTGTATTTTCATCTGCAACAACAGAAGCTAATAGAATTGATTCGCGCGAGAAAAATAGATGAAGCTTTGGAGTTTGCTCGAGAACTGGCTCCAAGAGGTGAAGAAAATGTAATTTTCTCAACTTTTGTTTCTTTGGTTATGCTTCAGGAGTTCAAATCACATTATTCAGAGTGTTAGTGAGATTTCTTGGATTTGTGTTGATGTAAGATCATGCAGTACTGTGACTTTTCGTTCTTTTCTTTTCACTCTCCAGATAGCCTTTCTTGAAGAAATAGAGAAAACTGTAGCACTCCTGGTTTTTGAAGATATAAAAAGCTGCCCATATGGGGAACTGCTGGATGTTTACCAACGACTGAAGACCGCAAGTGAAGTTAATGCTGCCATTCTTACAAGCCAAAGCCACGAGAAAGGTTAGCATATGCTTTCATATGTATTTATATTGAGATCTAATTTCGCTTATTTGTGTTATTATGTATCTTCATAGATATATCAATATATGCGCTTCAATAAATTTTTATTTACTTGAATAAAAGAAATAGAGATCCACCAGTCTACATCTTAACCAGGAAGTAAGAATGCACAGGATGTGGTGTGTTTGTTCTCATTTTATACATCGAAACAAATGATGACAGAATCATCCCAAGTGTAGTTCTCATTTTAGTTATTCATTACAGATTATTCTGACTCACGAGCATGCTGACGCAATCTTGGGTCTTGATGATGTTCGGGTTGTACAAGCATTTAGTCCTACAAATGATATCGATACAACTCCAATTTATCTATCCCAATACGCAATGGATGGGTATTTGAGTTCTGGCTCATTTTTGTAGGCTTTAATATTGTTCAGTTGTAATTGAGCTTTGTGTCAAGTGTACATGCCATGCACTTTTTAGTCTTGGCATGCTAAAAAATGATTACTCTGTGACCTGCCCACATTAACCATTTTAGCTTATTTTACGTGCTTATTGATAGGGCGTCCAAAGGGCGCCTCCCTGCCCTAGTTAATTACATACATATTTCATGTACTTTTCCTACTTCTGAAACAAGGAGTTCATGAAATCGTACCTACTTCTGAACCATGGAGTTAGTACTTCCGTACTCCTGAAACATGGAGTTCACTACTCCTGCAACCCATAGCATCGTCTGCCTCTACTTGTCAAATTCATACTAACTCTTTGCCATCTATTATGTCACGTCCTAAGGGTGATTTTTAGTGTACTACTACAGAAATTATTTTCATAGACAAAATATGTAGATATAGAACCATGTGATATAAGTCTTAATGAAAATACTGTATCGTTATGTGCCACGAAGATTGTATTGTGGTGTAATGGGGCCAGAACAACAGCGATGTCTTGTTTGCCGATACGTGCACATCCGGCAACTATGAGTTCGTCATCTTTTTTACGGTTTACAAAACCGCTAGCAGACTAAAATCTGGTCTGTAGCGGTTTTACTGAAATAGACTTAGAATAAACCAAGCGTGCTATAAATATACTGCTACAGAGGTCAAATAGTGTTGAATATGCAAAGAAAGATGTCATTAGATGGAACTGATTTGACTAGAAACATTTTTTAACCATGAACTCCACCGAAACAAATTGTTGTTTTTAATATCCATAAATTTATCTAGTACTTGAAACATAAATATTGCGCATCAATAGCTTTGTTCAAAAGATTATACTACTGTAGGTGCATAGATGCACACAAATAACACAAGATTTTGATTAACCATGCGTCACCAGACTCGCCGGATAGTAAATATGAAATCTGAGCAAAATACAGAATTACAGATAGCGATTCACTAGCAAAGTTAGAAAGGAACTTCGGTTCAACCGAGCAAAATTTGTAAATTAGAGTACAAATTATGTTAATTTTAACACTGTTTTAGTGATATTGACTGGTGTAGTTGAGTTACGACTCAAAAAATTATGAAATTTCTATTTCTACAAAACTGTCTGCAAAAAACTCTGTCCTAACTTTTCATATTTCTTCGAACTTATAAAAAAATCATTTCCACCCTTTTAACTACACTTTATCTACTACGACACTTTAGTTTTTTATTATTAATTTATTAATTTTATCTTAAAAGCGAAGTTTTTATGGAAATGACGTGCAACTGTTGATGATCAAGTTTTAGCTATCAATTCTACTAGTGTCATTTGAAAAAGTGATACTAAAATTGGGTAAGTGAAATCTGTGATGGTTCTATAGGGTAGTCTAGGTGGGTCTTGGACTACCCTGTAATTTGGCCCATAAGACCATTATTTGATGAAAATCTAAGACGCTGAGTGTTGCCTGACGACTAGAGTCCCACACACCGCCTATGTCGTCCCTGGTCAAGACTCGAGTGGAGTACCGCACTCCCGTACGTCGCCTGCGTCAGATCTGGGCCTCTCGTCTCCCAGCGCGTTGGCCGACGGCAACCGTCGGGCCTCCTCTACGGCTCCACCCCTCGGCAGTCGGTCCAGGATGGCGATTCCCATCTAGCCATCCCCTCTGCAGCTCTGCCCCTTGCCCCTCGGCCCACGGCAGCGACCAGGCACGCAGCGCGCCCCGTGGCCTGACCGCTTCACCCATCTGCCGCCCTAAGCTCTCGACGCTTGCCTTCCCGCGCTCCCAGGCCTCGAGCCCCAGCGGCTGGCTCCTGCAGACTTGCAGAGGCGCACCGCGCATGCCCTGACACCCGCACCGTCCCCAATCCCTCATCCGGACCCCTCAGGACTTAGGTATTTGGCCTGTTAATTCAATAATGAATTGAGCATGTTAATTCAATAATTTGGCTAATGGAGTAATGGCTATTGCCTATTTGCTGATTGAGTGATTGCGCTGCAGTTCCTGTTAAGTATTGGTGGTTGCCTATTGCTGTGTTGTGTTGCGGAACGTAGATTCTATTTACAATTTTAATGAGTATGAAAACTCCAAGAGTAGAGAAGTAGTATTGTAATTTTCTGTTTATGTTAGATCTTTCATATGTAGCTTTATGACTTATGGACTTAAATACTGATTTTGGTGGATTTATGAAGTTATGACATATAAGTGTTATATTTATGACATTTTAAAGTTTTATAGTATGAATATAAGCATCCAATGAAAATTTTCTGGAGTCACCACTGGGCTGGATTAGATGAGTTCTCTCTTTTAAGAAGAAAAAAAACTAGGCCTCTTTTGATCATACAAGAACATGTGTCTAGCGTAGATAAGTTTGACACGTCACAGTCCGTGTGTACTACTCAGTCTTCACTTCTGTAATTCTTTTAACTTTTACCTACACTAACACTCGGTTTTCAAATCATTTTTACCTTCAGTAAAAACTTATTTGTAAATTAAAAGGTTTAATTCTTTCAATCTGAGAGTATTTTAATATCTTTAGAGGCAGATATAGAATTGTCTATGATATATGTCTTATGAAAATATTATATTTATACAGACGGTTGCACTAATCACCTGTAAAAAATAGATTTCTACCGATGAACACTCACCTATGGAAGTTGAACAGTTCATATAAATCACCGCTCATGAAAATTAGTACAGGCGGTCCGCATAAACCACCGCCTATAGAAATCCAAATTTCACAGGTGGATGGTTTATGCGGACCACCTATATGAATTTTATTTCCACATGCGATCGGCTCAACATAATCGCCTTTGGATATTGAAAATCCATAGCAGTGAAATGGGAGATGTTTGCAAAAATCGTTATTTACTAGTGTTGCTAGTATCCGTAGAAATTAATGTTTGTGACACATATGATTAAAACCTGATGGAGGATTTTGGGCCTTGGCTGCTTTGAGAAAATCACGTACTCTGTAATTGAATTCTATGGAGTGTCGGTCAGCACTATACAGCCACTGCCGGTTTATCTACATTAACAAGATTATAGCCTAATTAGATTTAATCATATTGGAAAATTTTAACCAACATCAAAGTAGATTTTTTAGCCTAATTAAATGTATTGATCGACAAAGTAGATTCTTACTAACAACGCCTAAGAAAAAATAACCAGACGAATTAATAAGGCTGCAGGAATCAAAGTATCACATTTTACAAATCAAGCACCAAGTTTATCTTACAGTAAAGAATGGAGCTACTAACCTTTAAGCACCAGTAGGCTCAATATCACCAAAAATAATTGAAATTTTGGCAGCTGCTATAACCTCCTCTCTGTTCGATCACCAGCACATCACAAGCTATAGGAATTAAAGTATCATATTTTCACAAATCTGCTCGTACGCTCATCTAGATAATGTATCACATTTCACAAAACAAGCACCAAATTGATTTTACAGTAAAGAATAGAGATACTGCTCTTGATATCGCTCTTAGGAAATGCCCCAATGGAAGGTCTGCAACACAAGATCATGTTTTACAAGTTAGCTTATGCTGCAGACCATCCACTAGAGTGTCCCTAAGAGCGATACCAAGAGCTTGGATAGTGTCTTGCGATGATTCTCTCTGTCTACAAGTCATGAATTGCTTAAGGTTATACGATAAATTATACCACATACATAACAGTCTCGAATGCATCATTATTAATGTGGAAATGAAAAGCACATACTGTGCCGATAACTAAATCATTGGCTTGGAGAAATTGACCAAAGCCAGTCATCAGGTAGCACCATCCATCTGTTGCTTTATGCACTGCAACTGGGGCTGCTGTGCTTCCTGCTGCTATAATTTGGATTTGCGAGGTCTGTTGTTGTAGGTGCGGTGTGATGTACTTCTCATAATACTGTCTTGAAAAGTACTGTTATGAATAAAATATATTGGTAGCTAGTTAGACGAGGCAAGTGCAAATATATAGATGTTTACAATTATGACATGTGCAAAGTGCTTACCACCGATTTCGTCTTCACGATCGAGGGATTGATTGTGCATACATATAAGGGAGTCTCTGAGAATAGACCCACCGAGATGTCTTACAGAAGATCCCTCCTTTCTAGAGTCACATCTGTTTGATTTCTAAAATGACAGATGTTATTCAATTGGTCCATTTGATCGGTGTCGCCCTGACTGGCTATCTGCTTCTCCTTCTTCGAAGCATTGCTAGGACCCCCACCTGCAATTATAAAAAACCATTTTAATTACATAAACAAAATATTTATATCTAGTAAGTAATGTAAGTTTTCTATAGATACCGTGGTTGCTGTCTTCCACTTTTAACGCGGTCTTCTCGTCGCCAAAAGTATTGTAAATAATAGCCATAACAGACAATGAGGATCCCATTGTTAGTCCCACGTAGTCCTCTTGTACTAGGCGGACTCGCTGACTAAATGTATCCCACCATTTGTGGAGGCATAACTTGCCTCCACATCTCGCAACATCGACCAAATTGGTGCACCCATCTTTTGTTGATATTTTAAGGGTGTCACCAGCGTGAATGTTATTGTTCTCGATAAAGAGTTTTCTTAGATCTACAACAGTAAGATAATATCGCATAAGTTTGTTACTTTTGTTATTGTTGGGTTATGGGGAGGCTACGCTAGCGCTAATTTTAAAAATTTTACCCCGTTCGCCTAGGAACCATACGTGTAATGGGATCATAGATCGTTACCTCTAGTCACGAAACGTGCTAGGGCAGTGAAAGTAGAGTTAATGAAGCGTATTCTCGATCAACTCCGCTCAGTTCCATCCGTTCGTCGGCGATGAAGACGACGTAGTCCGACGACCTCCACAGGAAGATCAGCACCACAGTAGCAGCGGCGCCTCTACGGTATCCACACGTACAGAGACGGGATCACCTCACGTCGGTATGCTAGTACCAAGCAGGAGATTAGGGGAGAGATGGCCACAACCGGTGTAGCCAGGAGATATGGCGGCTAGGGTTAGGTAGAAGTAACAACCAACAGCAGCCATTTCGTCCTAGCCCCTCCTCTCCTTATATAGTGCCCTCTCATGGGCCTTTAATCAGTATTAAAGACCAATAGATCTAATATGTCCGTCTGATCCGAAAGTTCTGGTCAGGGCCTAGAACTTCCGAAAATAACCTTCTGTACGAATTTATTTCTGTCTGGAACTTCCGGTCTAACCGGAACTTTTGGACCCGGAACTTCCGGTCCAACCGAAACTTCCAAAAATAACATTCTGTATCGAATTTATTTTAACCCAGAACTTCCGGGTCTCACTCAGAACTTCCGGTTCATCCAGTATTCACCTTTCAGGCAGGCCCAGAACTTCCGGTTCCTCCAGAAACCAAAATTGGGGCTAGCCCGGATCTTCCGGTCCTACCAGAACTTCCGAATGCTCCGGAACCCGGAACTTTCGGCCTCAGGCCAGAACTTTTGGTTTCCCAGAATTCTCTTGGGCATATTTCCATTAATCTCCCACTTACACAAGAGCCAATTCTTGCAAGCTTTAAATCTCATCCCCTTAAGCATGTGACCCGATAGGTTCATATGCAAATGGCCGTTACCTGGAAACCCTTTTCGAATCGTAAATCAATAGCGGTACCTAGCAGCACATATTGACCTCCGAAAGCATACAAAATTAAAATCATATTTTCTGAACCTTGATATACTCACGCACCAATCCCTTTACCACACGACATCAGTCAAGCTCAAGGCGAGATTCGTGCCACCCTTGTGATAGCTCGACACTTCACTCGATCAAGTAGTGGATTAATCATGATTAACTCTTTAATCATAGTGACATGACCATGCACTTTTCCAATCCAACTATCTCGAGGGGCCTAGAGACGTCTCTCCCATTATTTAAGAGGGGTAAATTCTATCTTGACCGCTCACATCCTACGACATGTTTCATAACACACCCGAAAGCAACCTTTATAACTACCCAGTTACGGAATATTGTTTGGAAGCCCCTAAGTGCGTCACTACACATTCTGGAATCAATGACGATCTCAGGTCTAAGGATTCTGTAGGTACACTATTTGAGAACAATTAATGGCATATTCAAAATAACAATCCCAGTTGTATCTCAAGGTGGGTCTATCCAACACCATGTTCTGTAACATGTGTCCATATCACTGATTTGATATCTCCATATCTGTGATCCGTAAAACATAATCATCAATCAGTCAAATGTGCTAATCTATAAATCATCACTGTCCCACATGATGATATGAGATTAGGGATCATTTAGAATAACATCATTATAAAACAAAGAGTTTCACAAACAAGTCGTATACTTACTGATCAATGTAAAAGATATTTATTCAAGAAACAAGATAACCAATTATCCAAAGTACATTAGCATAGACAAGAAATTTTCTCTCACATATACTAGACTCGATCGCATAAGTATCTAATACCCATAGAGCTAAAGTGCGCCTCATGCTTGAGCTGTGAGAGAGGCTTTGTTAACCGATCGGCAACGTTTAAATCTGTGTGCACCTTGCATATCTTTACATCACCTCTATCTATGGTCTCACGGATGAGGTGATAGCGTCAAAGTATGTGCTTGGACTTCTGGTGCGACCTAGGCTCCTTGGCTTACGCAATGGCACCACTATTATCACAATAGAGGTCCACTGGACTGGACGCACTAGGGACAACACCCAGCTCAGAAACAAATTTTCTGATCCAAACAGCCTTCTTCGTAGCTTTAGAAGTTATAATGTACTCGGCCTCCGTTGTTGAATCTGCAACCGTTTCTTGCTTAGAACTCTTCCAACTCACTGTGCCTCCATTGAGGCAAAACATAAATCCAGACTGCGATCATGAATCGTCCTTGTTGGTTTGGAAGCTTGCATCGGTGTAACCATTTACAACGAGCTCCTCCTCATCTCTATAGACTAGGAACGTATTCTCAGTTCTTCTCAAGTACTTAGGGATACTCTTTACTTTTGCTAGTAACTTTCATCCGAGTTTGATTGATATCTACTCGTAACACTTAGAGCATAAGAAACATCTAGACGTGTACAAAACATGGCATACATGTTACATCCGATTATGGAGGCATACGGGATCGCACTTATCTTCTCTAGCTCTTTAGGTGTCGAAGGACACTGACTCTTGCTGAGCGTAATACCTTGTGACATTGGCAGAAAACCTTTCTTGGAATTCTACATATTGAACCATTTCAATACCTTGTCAATGTACATGCTTTGGCTTAATCCAATTAGCCTTCTCGATCTATCTCTATAGATCTTTATGCCCAATATGTATGCTGCCTCTCCAAGATCTTTCATTGAGAAACTTTTTCACAACGAAAATTTTACAGCATCGAGCATTGGAATATCATTTTCGATCAACAATATGCCATCCACATATAAGACCAGAAATACAAGTGTGCTCCCACTAGTCTTTTTGTAAATATAAGGCTCTTCTTTATTCTTGATGAAACCAAACCCTTTGATCACTTCATCAAAACGAAGATTCCAACTACGAGAAGCTTGCTTCAGCCTATAAATGGACCTTTGAAGCTTGCAAATTTTCCCAGCATTCTTTGCATCGTCAAAACCTTCAGGCTGTGTCATGTACACATCCTCACTTAGGTTTCCATTAAGGAAAGCCGTGTTGACATCCATTTGCTATATCTCATAGTCATAATATGTGACAATTGTTAGGATGATCTGAATAGACTTTAGCATTACGACGGGCGAAAATATTTCATCATAATTAACACCTTGAATCTGCCTAAAACCTTTCACCACCAATCATGCTTTACAGATGTGAACATTTCCATCAACATCTATCTTTTTCTTGAAAATCCATTTACACTCGATAGTTTTGACACCATCAGGTGGATCGACTAAGTTCTAAACTTGATTCTCTCGCATGGATTCTAACTCGGATCTTATGGCTCCATGCTATTTGTCAGAGTCTGGTCCCATCACCGCTTTTGAGTAGGTCTTAGGTTCATCATTGTCCAACAATAATATGTCGCGCTGCCTAGTGGTTAAAAATGTAAACCGCTCGGGCGCACGACTCAACCTTTCCGACCGACGTGGGGCTGGTGTCTCGACAACAGGTTCCGTAACATCTTGCATATCGAGTTGCGGTTCGGTAGGAGCTGAAACACTTTCTAGTGGTTTCTGAATTTCTTCGAGTCGTACCGTGCTCGCACTAATCCCTTTTAAGAGAAACTCTTTCTCAAGAAAGACACCATTCCGAACGACAAACACTTTGCCTTCTTCCTGGTTATAAAAGTAATATCCTTTGGTTTCCCTAGGATATCCCACAAGAAAGCATTTATCAGATTTAGGAGTGAGCTTATTAGACTCAAATGTTTTACATAGGCCTCACAACCCCATATCTTTAGAAAAGACAATCCGAGACGTTTCCCAGCCCACATCTCATATGGTGTCCTCTCTACAGATTTAGATGGAACTTTTTTTAATATGAAAGCAGCAGTTTCTAGAAAAAATCTCCCAAAGGACAATAGAAGATCAGATTAACTCATCATTAACCGGACCATGTCTAACAATGTTCGATTCCTCCGCTCAGACACCCTATTCCATTGGGGCGTGTCTGGTGGAGTCAGTTGTGGAACAATTCCACACTGCTTTAGATGATCATTAAACTCATGGCTCAAATATTCACCTCCACGATTAGATAGCAGAAATTTAATTGTCTTGCCTGTATAATTTTGTACCTCATTCTGGAACTCCTTGAACTTTTCAAAGGATTCTGACTTATGCCTCGTTAAGTAGATGTACCCAAATCTACTAAAGTCATCGGTAAAAGTAATAAAGTACTAGAATCCACATTTGGCTGTAGAACTCATTGGTCAACATACATCAGTATGTACAATGGACAACAATTCATTTGTCCTCTGACTTTGACCAGTAAAAGACGTCTTAGTCATTTTGCCAAGTAAACAAGACTCGCATGTATCAAATGAATCCAAAAGCCCATCTTTATGGAGCTTCTGCATACGCTTCTCATTTATATGACCCAAATGACAATGCCAAACGTAGGTAGGATTCAAATCATTAAGCCGAGGCTTCTTGGTATTAACGTTATAAACATGTGTATCCTCAAGATTCAGAATATATAAGCCATTCAATAATGGATAAGCACCATAGAGCATACCGTCCGAAAATATCGAACAACACTTGTTATTTATTACAAATTCAAAACCGTCTTCCTCTAAACATGAAGAAGAGATAATGTTTCTGTCTAAGGCAGGAATAAAATAACAATTATTCAATTCCAAAACTAATCCTAAGGGTAGCGATAAAGAATAAACGCCGATGGCCAACGCAGCAACTTTTGCACCATTGCTGACGCGGACATCCAACTCGCCACTTACGCACCTCCTTGTCCTATTCAGTCCCTGCAATGACTTGCAAGTATGAATCATTGATCCGGTATCAAATATCCATGAATCACTTGAACGAGTAGCAAGATTAATTTTAATAACATTTATACCTAAAGTAGAAGTCACATTTTCCTTTTTTTTCTTGAGTTCTTCCAAATACAACTTGCAATTCCTCCGCCAATGACCAGTCTTATGGCAGTGGTGGCAAGTGTCAGAAGTAGCAGGGCCAGTCTTGGACTTTTCAGCTGGTTTAGACTTAGAGCTCGCGATCACATCTGAAGATTTAGCATTTCTCTTGCGTTTTCTTTTCTTGCTATCCTTCTGAACCATCATCACATGACTAGAATTCTTTTTAATGTTATCCTCAGCAGTCTTTAGCATTCTATGCAATTCAGCCATGCATTTCTCCATGCTGTTCATATAAAAATTTAAAATAAACGGCTCGAAGCTCACAGGGAGCGACTAGAGAATCACATCCATGGCCAAATCTTAGTCAAGGGGAAAACCAAGTTTTTCCTGGCTCTCGATGTAACCAATCATCTTGATTACATGAGGACTAACTGAGCTGCCTTCCGCCAACCTGTACGCAAACAAAGCATGTTGTACCTCTCAGTCCGTGCTTGGTTCTCAAACATGCCTTTGAGTCCCACGATCATATCGTAGGCATCCCTGTCCTCATATTGCTTCTAAAGCTCAGAGGACATACAGGCAAGCATAAGACAGCAGACATCAATTGAATCGTTAGCGTGCTTCTCATAACCCCGCCGATCCATGGCTGATGCATCATCTTTTGATTTATCAGGATGGGGTTCCTCTAGAACATATTCCTTTTTCTCTTGTTTGAGAACAATTCTCAAGTTTCTATACTAGTCAATAAAGTTTGTTCTAGAAAGCTTTTCCTTTTCAAGAATTGATCGCAAATTAAAAGTGGAAGTGTTCTTAGCAGTAGGTGCTATGATCTACAACAAAAATGTAAGTTTCAGCACTATGCTATGTGAATTTTCTATCAAATAAAAGATGCTCCACTATATGATATATAATCGTTTTCCCCTTACGACATGTAGTGGGACAAGATCCATATTCAACTAACTCCTAGTGAGCTTTGGCATCACTGCTAGAAGATTAGTGACATAGGTAAGCAACAACTTGCTAATCACATCCCTATGTGACTCTTGTTCGTTGGGGTGGCATCCAATGCCTCGACGCCCAACTCTATGCCCCAAAGCCCAAAACCGTTTTGATAGCTTTGTTAAGTAAACCAATACTATGCATGTGGTTGTCCGACATCCATCCTAACTGATTAAGATAAAAGATGCACCCTACTTTGGTAGACCTATCATGCAATGATCAAAACCTTTATAGGTGCAACTATTAGAAAGGGCATCAAAGTTCTTAATTTTTTAAGGGAAATTATTCTAACATGGTAACGATGCCTACTGCACATAGAACATGAAAGAAATATTATGACAGGAATATAAATGAGCATCACATGCAATCATATTAACTGTGATATAGTATGTCCCTTTTCACATGGTGATCTTTATCTCCATGGTTCCTGCCCTTCGGGTCATCACGCTTCAAGCTTCCATGATCTTGTATCAGTCTATTACAACTAATAGCACTATACTAATTACATGAGGAGAAGTATCATATGTCGACTCATGGGTCATACAACAATAGAATAGCCTAGGCTGCAATTAACCATGACACGCAGGTCATGAAAATTACACGTATGTATCATATACATCACATGGCTATACCAATCACAACATTCTCTATAAAAACAAGTTAGGCATAGAATGTACATGTGACTGAACAAGACCCGGAACTTCTAGCTCAAAGGCTCAGAACTTCTGGTCGAAGGGCCTGGAACTTCCGAGTCAAACCCGGAACTTCCAAAATCAACCTTCTGTGTCAAATTTATTTTGGCCCGGAACTTCCGAGTCAAACCCAGAACTTTCGAAAATAACCTTCCGTACGAAGTTTATTTCGGCCCGGAACTTTCGGGTCACACCCAAAACTTTCAAAAATCAGATGAAAAACCAATAGATCTAATCTATTTCCACCACATATCACCTATATGTGATCGATCCAGATCGAACACTACGCACGTAGGCTCTGATACTACTGTTGGGTTATGGCGAGGCTACGCTAGCGCTAATTTCAAAAATTTTACCCCATTCGTCCAGGAACCATGTGTGTAATGGGATCATAGATCGTTACCTCTAGCCACAAAATGCGCTAGGGCAGCGGAAGTAGAGTTGATGAAGCGCGTTCTCGATCAGCTCCACTCAGTTCCATCCATTCGTCGGCGATGAAGATGACGTAGTCCGGCGACCTCCACAGGAAGATCAGCACCGCAGTAGCAGCGGCGCCTCTATGGTATCCACACGTACAGAGACGGGATCATCTCACGCCGGTATGCTAGTACCACACGGGAGATTATGGGAGAGATGGCCATAATCGGTGTAGCCAGGAAAGGTGGCGGCTAGGGTTAGGTGGAAGTAACAACCAATAGCAGCCCTTTCGTCCTAGCCCCTTCTCTCCTTATATAGTGCCCTCTCATGGGCCTTTAATCAGTATTAAAGCCCAACAGATCTAATCTGTCCGTCTGGCCCTGAAGTTCTGGTCCAGGCCCAGAACTTCCAAAAATAACCTTCTGTACGAATTTATTTCTGTCTAGAACTTTCGGTCCAAGCGGAACTTCCGGACCGAGAACTTTTGGTCTAACCAGAACTTCCAAAAATAACATTCTGTATCGAATTTATTTCGACCGGGAACTTTCAGGTCTCTCCCGAAACTTTTGGTTCGTCCAGAATTCACCTTTCAGGCAGGTCCGGAACTTTCAGTTCAATCAGAACTTCTGATTCCTCCAGAAACTGAAATTGCGGCTGGCCCGGAACTTTCGATCCTACTAGAACTTCCGGATGCTCCAGAACCCGGAACTTCTGGCATCAGGCCAGAACTTCTGGTTCCCCCAGAATTCTCTTGGGCATATTTACATTAGTTATGACATAAATAGAATATGCAATGTACAATGTATAAACCTGGTGATACCCGACGACACGATTAGTGATTTGCATGAGGCAACTGTTAGTCGGTTGATCACTTAGGAACCCCCTACTACTGGAAGCATGCTTTCTAGCGAAAGTGCCTTGTTTATCACTTGGGAGGCTTGCCATACCCCTAATTCATGTTATATTTGACAACGATAAAAAAATACAATAATACTTGTATAAACCCTAATAAACAAAACTGAATATTGTTAAATGCATACACTCTATCAAAAGTATACTCAAACATACACATGCACACATTATTTGCATACACTCCATCAAAGGTATACTCAAACATATAAATAACTTATAGAGACTCACAAAATTCACTTGCAGAGATTCACATTATATACACACATAATTTCTCCATCATTCACATTATTGCTACTACAAGGAAATTCCTTCATCTTAAAAATTATACTCCATCTGTATTATCAAGAATACCATATAATGTGGCATGGATAAAACCCTAGATAAACCATAGCTAAAACCTAAATCCAAATAATGTGAGAGATTGGTGGCATCAAAACCTTGCACGGGTGGAGACAGAGACGGCCGGACGGGCGAAGGCGGAGGCGGAGACGGCCAGACGGTGGTTGCGAAGATGGCCTGATGGCGGAGACTCGATGGCGGAGGCAGAGACGGTCTGATGACAGGACAGTGGACGGCGGAGGTGGCCGGATGGTGGAGGCAGCCGAACGGTGGAGGCGGAGGCAGAGACGGTTGGACCGCATGATGGCAGGATGGCAGGACGGCAGCATGGCAGGACAGTAGGACTGCGGTGGGCAAGTAAGCAATCTGTTGGATGGGGCAAAATGGAGAAGTGCTAGCGCATATATATATATGAAGGGTATCAGTGTCGGTTTGAATAGAGAACCGACACTGATACGCCCATATCAGTGTCGGTTCTATAGGTAACCAGCATTGATACATACTATCAGTGTCAGTTCTAATTGGAACCTGAGGAGTGATCCATGAAAAACCCAGAACTCCACCCAAAAAGCCTGTTTGGGTTCCCAAGCCCAAGAACCTCACCACTCCCTTGGATAGCCTACCAGGACCCTCCACAACCAAAGAGCCACCCAAAGCCACCAAGCCTAAAAAGCCTAA